>JADFUC010002420.1:0-147756 GCA_019722365.1 Lithospermum erythrorhizon
CTCGGTATGCTTCGTTCAGTTACGTATTGCTATTATAATTTGTGTATGTATAGTATCTTCATTATGAAGTATAAAAGATGGAAGTTAATATATGACGAGATATGTATTCAAGTGCCTCCTTAGGAGATACCCGATCAGTGTTAATCCTTGATTATCTTGAGGAATATTATGTGGGAATTCGTGCATGCGGAGAATGCCTAATGTAAAAAGAATTGGAATACACTAGTCGAGTATAGAACTCACTCTATTTATGACTTAAGAAGTAAGAAACGTAATTCATTAAATGAAGATATAGTCATAAATGAATCAATCATTTGGTTTCGACCAAGTTGAATATATATTCGTTAATTAGGCTTTACCCAGTGTTGTAACATGTGTTTAAGCGACTAATCCAAATAATGTTCCTGAATATTGATCAATGATGATGGATACTTGACATTGTTATTGGAAGTTCACATCTCAAACGAGAATAAGAAGGAAAACAATTATACTGTCAGTATCCAAGTTGCAAACTTGAGATACAGTATAATGGAGTTAGAATCTTCATCTTGATATTTTGATTGAAATTAAAAGGGATCAAGAGTGAAGATGAACGTTGAGTTTGTTAAAGGTTAGTGGGAGCACAACTGCACATAATGTTATACACATTAAGTACTAAATGAATCCCTCCTTGCCCAACCTTGAAAGGTAGCCAATCTTGAATTGATTCTTGTATGTTGTGAGCTGATTACATATATGTGACATATGCTATATTAGTCACAAAATATGGAGAAACTTAGATGACATTTGCTTGTTAGGCACATGTCTGATCATGAAGCTTGAGGTGAATAAAATCTATGATAGATTAAATTTATGATAGACAGAATTCTCTTATTGACAGAAGCTGACTCTACGTAGAGGTTGTTCCTAGTAAGGACCTCGCATGATTAAGAGTGGTTGGAATCTATTACGTAGTAATATGATTCACGTACGCCATGAGGATCATGTATTTGTAAACTCGCGACCATGACATAGCACAATTCCTATAATAGGAATTGTGGGGTTTTACTAAAGGTATTCACGCGGATTCGGAATACACTTTGTAGTAATTTTAAGAGAATAGAGGTAACTATAGTTACAGGGAATGGATAAGTTGTTGATCCTCACCTGAAACTGAATATGAGAATGGTGTCATGGACAGTTGTCTCATATGGAACACTATTAGCCAAGTGATTCATTAATGGGGTTAAGTCTAGTATACTCGGAGAGTAAACTAAAGAAGCTTGAACTCAGTATTACAAGTCAATTTGTATTGTTGGTAATGTTATTAAAGAATATGCATTTAATAAGATAGATGTGTTTCTTGCCACTTTAATTATATTTATGGCTTGCCCAGTGATAGCAGTAGCTATGACCCATAAAATCTGAAATAGTCTTTATATATGCGAAGCAGGGGTTTTTGTTCTTATTCTGATTAACTAGGGGTTAGACATTTGAGTGCAGTAGGTATTTGAAAAGCTGGACCTAGATGGTAGTGTCCATGGTTTCATGTAAAAACTTATAGTAAAGGTTTAAAACTTCGTTTGTCTACAAGCGTACATGAACTATATCAGCATAATCTTAGCCATCGCTGATTCCATGATTAAAGAGCGGAAGCGAGATGAATGTAAAGACTACTTATGAGTACCTTTACAGTTGGGGAGCCTTAATTATAATGCGTTGCCCTTCGGCTTTGCCTGTCCTAAAGGACCTAAGAGATTCATGCAAGCTTAAGGATCCATGTGTGGACTTAAGCAAGCATCTCAGATTTGATATATTCTTCTATGATTAAATCAAAGTTTGATTTCAGGAGAAGGAAGAAGAAACTGAACGATGCAAGGTTCAGTGGGAGCTAGTTCATTTACTTTTTCGAATAAGTTAAACAATTGATTGAAAAAGGTTATTATTGTCTTACAATCTGATTGTTATTGTAATATATGAATGAGTAATTCATTCGTATAGTCATTTATTGTTTCACAGTTGGTTGAAATAATAAATCTCGAAACAAGTACGTAGTTTACAGAAGCGACACTGTAAGTGTTGACAGAGAGACATCTTAGTCTAAATTTTGAGGACAGCGTAGTGATTGATTGATTATCAATTTTCTTGGATCATGAGAGCTTGTAAGTCCTAATCAATCTTATGGGGTGCATCGGTTTGTATAAGCGAGAAAATTTGGTTTGACATTTGCAAAATCATAGAAGATGTAATATATACATGTCGTATGAATTTTATTTAAAATTTGTTGAAATTCGGCGATTCTTAGACACGTGTATATAACTATACATGTTATATGAGTTGTGCTTTGACTATATCAAACGTTTGCACTTAGCGGGGATCATAATGACATATGTTAGGTGAAGCTTGATAAATATAGCGGTAGATGTTTAAATATTATAAGGGATTTGTCCATCATGATATACAAGGTAGATCTCAGGCCTCTCGGAGAATCATGGCTGATTATGTGCACCCGACGTTGTCAGTTTATCAGTATGGTTTCATTGTTCGAGTAAAGAAAGTCATGGGTGTTTCATGACACACTTCTTATGGTTAACTGTGACTAGAGATCGCGAGATAAATGAATTGTAAAGTAATCGTCCAAGGGCAAGTGAGAGTGTTAAAAATCAATAGTTATTGGTTTCATTTATTATACCCGTTGAGACAATTGTAACAATTCATTTACTAGTTTCGTGAATGTGATTACATAAGCAAGGAATGTTCAACCATAGTAATTGTAATTATTAATCGGGTTCTCACGATAATACTAGGGGTTGTGCGGTGCTAGATGGCGTACATAACCGTTATAATAATATTAATGATCAATTATATTATTATACGTACTTGCTATTATACGGCGCAGAAGATCGCCTTATCTGATAGCGTTGAGTTAAATTTCATGCATGAAATTAAACAGTAGTAGTTAAATTGAGAATTGAATATTGTCAATTGGGAATTTTACGTTACTAATGTGAAATATAAATTAGATAAACTCAGATTAATTAACTACTTAATTTAATTAATCGATTTAGTTAGTTGAACTTTATTAATAGCTTGTTAGTAACTCGTTGTGTGCTTATTAGTATTTAATTAACTTAAAGAGTTGATTAAATGGAATAATTCATTAATGACTTGATAATTATTGGAAAAAATTACTCTCTGCCAGTTTAATTATTAATAAAAATTCATTTCATTAACTTAGGTTGGTATCGGGCTAAAAAGGGTAATAATACATAAATAGAGGGATGAATTAGGTTTTAATGATTATTAAAAACCGAATCATCAAACAAGTGAAGCCACCCTTTGGAAATTAGCAAGTGAGAAAAAATACAAGAATGAAACTTGAAAGTTTCATTTTGTTTTAATCATCGATTCTCAAGTGTTCTAAACCCAGTGCCAGTTCGATCCTCTGATTATTGAACTCCTTCAGAGGCATTGCCAAATCATTGATGCTAGCTATTGGAATTCAAAGGAGGCTTTGTAATAACCGTTAAAAAATATATATATTTTCGATTAGGTGGTGGGACCCGGTGATAGTATAAATAATTTAGGTGATAATGTTATTTCCGTAAATTATTTGAGCCGAGATACATTTATAATTTAGTAGTTTTTACCCATGGAAAAATTTTATCTTTGGAGATCGGTTGTTTGATTTAAGTACGATCTGGCGGAGAAATGCTTGGCTCGAGCAGGTTTCCGAGGTCTTTTAAATATCTATCATTACTTATCTTCTACGTAAATGCATGACATAAATGCTGCTTTCGTAATTTGGGCGAGGTCGCCCTCACAACTTGAAAAATTTCTTCTTCCATTTCTCTCTTGATTGTCGCTCGAACTCAAGATCGTTTGTAGAATATGGATTCTCCACATCGTTCTCTTGAGGTTAAAGGTATGAAGTTCAAGTCTTTTGAGATATTTCTTGGGTTTTGACATAGTTGACTTTTAGTTGTTTCCATAATTCAATTTTATGATGAATCTTAGTTGGTTATAAGGTTACATGATAATATAAGTGATTAATTCATGACTTAGAGGTCGTTTGAGGATCATTATGGCTGGGTTGACTTTAGGTTTTTCGGTTGACTTTTTGGGATTGATATTTTTCTAAGACTTTAAATGGGTAGGAGGTTATCGTGGGACCTTATTATAGTTATTTTGATGTTAAATTGGGGATTTAAATTGATTAAAAAGGGAGTTATGTTGAAAGAAGTGTTAATTCGAGTTGGTAATAGTGATATTTGAATTATAGGTTGTTAATTATGGACACAGCGATTAACTAAACATAAGTTGATTTGTAATGATTAAGTTATAAGATGAAATTTTAGAGGGATCGGTGGGTTGTGTCCGATGGGATTATAATTAAATAGTTTATCCGTCATGTTAAAATTTGTTTAGAGATAGTTCCCCTAAGAGTTGGTTATGTATCTTACAGAGCCGGTATAGTAGTAGGTCTTGATTATCTTTACGGGTGTTTTGTTTAGGGGCGTTGATCGTGGAAGAGCGGGTTCGTGATTGTGTTCGGAGGTTTTGTGTTAGCTATCGAGAGGTGAGTACTTATCTCGCGGGTGTTACTTCTACGTATTCATTTAAATTATTGTGAGCGTGTTATTGTGTTATGACTCACGTAGGAATGATATACATGTAATAGTTGTATGATTATGTGTGATTTATTTGTGTGAGCCATGATATGATTATGTGATTATATTACGTGGCGTTGAAGATTTCTCGAGGGTAAGTAATAGCTTGAAGTCCCCGACTTATATTTCGATTTACGTGGCCTTGTCGGCACTTATGATTTACGTGGCACTTTGTCGTGATGCGTGTTTGACTTGATTGTGAGATGTTTTAGGCTGTGTGCTTGGATATTGTTTGGGAGTAGAGTAGTTGGTTATTGAGGGAGGTGATGGTTAGAGTTATGTATGACTTGAGGTGACTTGAGTATCGGGATTTGACTATGTTAGGATGATTAGGGTTAGGTGACTACCATTATTGCAGGATATCTGACGATATTGGCCTTATCTTTTGTGTATAAGTGTGGTGCCTTATCTTTAGTGTATAAGTGCGATTGTGCCTTATACTTGAATGTATGAGTGCGATGTGCCTTATACTTTGTGTATAAGTGCGGTGTGCATACTTTATTATTATAGAATGCTGATTTTGGCCTATCTTCTTGGTGGGGATATGAGATGGGAGGTTTGATGAGTAGAGTTTTTGAGTCGTAGTTGAGTCTATTGATTTCTTTACGGAATTGTGTGCTTCTTTGAGCAACCCATTATATCTTCGTGTATTATGTCGAGACTACTTGTGGAGATCATATTGTATGACCTTTTTAGGTAGTCACGGATATATGTATTTTATTCATATTTGACTATTATATTATTGATTATTTCGTTCCGTATGGTAAGTTCACACGTGTTATGTTTAGTAGGCAGCGAACTACGCCCACACCCCAGCTTTAGGCGGCATTTCATTTTGTGCGAGGTTGACGGTGACGGTTGAGCCAAGAGAACGTTTTGAGAGTTTGTTCAGTGGCTAGGTGAGCATCGGGTGTGAGAGAGGATCTCGCGGCGATTTTGATGTGTTGTCAACTATTTTGATTGTTGTATTTTCCTTTTCAAACTTTAGCCTTGTCGGTTGTCGTTTGTATTGAGTACAATCTTACTCTCTTTTGTTGCACTTGCCGGCATTCTCTTGTTTATTCAGGATATGTTGTATATATATGTATGGAGTTGGTTGGTTAAGATATCACGATGGATTGTAAATTTTTAAGCTGAGATTATTTTGGTAATATTATATGTAATCATATTTTTTGAATGAAATGAGTAGTTTTAAACTGAGGTAGTCCATCGGTTGGTGATTCTGGTGTCCCAATTTTAATGACTCACCGCCTCGAGCGGCCCGACTTAGGGTGGTCGTTACGGAGCTTCGTGAAGGTTGTTGGTGATTTATATTTACATTTACTTATTTGTAAGTATTACAGTATTCATATTGCACTATATGATATAGATCTGACATTATAACAATTAAATCTCATCCTGTTATGAATATTTAAATAAATTTATTCAAGTTATGTCATAGAAATTCCTTCAATAATATTATGCTCCTTCTTAAGTGGGGTGAGGTTGGATGATATTATATGAAATCTTATCACTACGAATCTACGATAACATGAATATTGCTTCCTAGTGACTTTAACGATATTGTAATACACGAAGTGATCAAGTTCGATATCTTTTTGCAACAACAGTGATCGAGTAATGTCTAAAAAAAAGTAGGGTGATCGAATAGTAAAATTTAAGAAACATTAGTGATGGTTGGTGTCATCCGTCATAAAAACAAACTAACTTTGATCTTTGAAGTGAAAATTATCAAACATTACAAGCTAAGAAATAAAGAGTAATAAAACTGATGAATTATGTGGTGAATTGATCAAGGGAAGTGGTGAAGAAACACATTTGTATTCTTTAAGTGAAACAAACACAAATATGTGTTTGTTTGCAGGTTCGAACCTACGTCTCAATCTAAGTCAAAGTGATCGAACGGTTGTGAATATTGTAGATCAATGACTGAGATCAAGAGATGACCTCAAAAGGTTGTTAGGAGTTAGTTAGTGACAAGTGTATAAATAGGTCACATCTGTAATTTGTAAAACAATTGAGTCATTAATACAATTACAAAATCTTCACAAAATGTTTCCCTCCAAATCTCTCTCCGTATTTCCCCCAATTTGATAAAAACCCTAATTCGATTACTCTTTCAATTATGCTTTATTCATTCATTAATTATGTAATTCCGCTAATTTTATCATGGTATCAGAGCTCTAGGAGCTTATTAGTCAGTAATAATGAAGTAAAATTTCAATAAAATGGAACATTATAGTGCACAAAATACTCAAAATCAAAATAAGAAAAATCAAACATAAAGAAAATATGATGCACGGAATCCTTTGTATCTGCATTCGTCTGATTACTCTAGTTTGATATTAGTTTCGGATTTATTGAATCAAACAAATTATGTTTCATGGAGCAGAGCTATGAAAGTGGCATTAGAAGCTAAACAAGTATGGATTCGTCAATGGAGAAATTGAAGCTCCATTTTTGGAAAATGCGATGTATAAACAATGGACATGAGTGAACTCCACATTAATTTCATGGATTTTAAATGCATTATCGGCAGAGATAGGTACAGGATATATGTTTATTGAAAATGCGAAGTATTTGTTGAAAGAATTAAGCAGGTTGAAGATTTTGTTTGAGTTGAAAAGGTACATAAATACTACTCAGCAGGTTGGAGATTTTTTTATAATAAGCTCAAGCGACTTTGGGATGACTTAGTTGTGTTAAAACCTAATTCAGTTATGGTGTTTGATGGAGAAGAGAGAATGATGCAATTTCTTATGGGATTAGGTGAAGACTATGATGTTATTAGATATAAAGTGATACTAATGGATCCCTTGCCTACTATTTCTAAAACTTATTCTATGATTTCCGAGGTTGAGAAGAGAATAGTTATATAAGGAGCGAATCTGGAAGTTGTAGATAATGTAGTTATGCATACTAGAATGTCCAGGGAAAGGGTACAATATAATGCTAAAACGGGTTTCAAAAAGAAGGAGGATAAGTCTCATATTAAGTGCATTTAGTGTGGAAAGAGAGGACATGTAAAGGCAGGATGTTTTAAGATATTTGGCTTTCCTGAATGGTGGGGAAGGTAGTGGTCAATTTAACAAGCCTAGGAGTGCAAATGTCAATAATGTGTGTTATCAGGATCAACGAGATGCTGAAACTCCTTTGGACGACATAGAGGAGGTGGTGAATTTTACAAACTATGAAGAGTTTGTAGGTAAATTCTGTGCTAATCTTAATAGTAATGTTAGTGAATGTGCAATATCTAGCTCTTGGATTGTAGATAGTGGCGCATCAGTTTGTGTGTATAGTAATAATAAATTGTTATCTCAGTTAATAATATGACCCATGCTACTTCTGTTAGGCTGCTTGATGATATTGTAAGAGTGGTAAAATCAGGAGGTCAAGTTATGCTCAATAATAATACTCCCTCCATTCCAAATTGTTTGTCCACTTTTCCTAAAATGAAACTTTCAAAATTGGTTTCACTTTAATTCAAATTTGTGGAGGGAAATTGGGATAATGTGAGATGAATTTGAATTTATCTAAAACTTTATGCAAAAATAAAGTGGCCAAATAATTTGTGATGGAGGGAGTATCATATTGTTGAATTGCCTATTTGAGCCTACATTTAATTACAATCTGTTATCTGTTAGCAAGTTGAGCAGGATTGATTAGATTCAAACAGTCTTCTTACTTGATTTTTGTTTGTTGCATGATACTAGATCCTTAAAAGTACTTTCGGTGCAAAAAGAGAAGGGAGGATTATATGTGTTGGATTCTGAGTCATTTTTGTTGTCTATTATTGATTTATATTCTAAGTTGTATTCTAGACTGAGTTCTGTTGATAAGTCTGATTTGATTATTATAAATTAAAATGTCAGTGATAGTAGATTTTGGCATTTCAGACTTGATCATTGATCTCCTGTTGGAATGAAACATGTGCAATGTTTGAATCAATTGGATTGCTCTGGTATGGATACTTGCAACACAGACATGTATTTCATTCTAATCAATCTAAAGTTGTGGATCTGTTTCACTTACTTCATGTTGATCTCTAGGGACCATATAAAGTATCTAGTAGGATACGAGTCAAGTTCTTTGTTACCATTATAGAAGACCATAGTAAAAGCACATGGACTTTTATGTTGAATTTTAAAACAAAAATATATGATATCATACAACAGTTCTGTAAAATGGTGCATACTCAATTTGCAAGAGCAATAAATGCGTGAGCCCGATAATGGAGGAGAATTCATAAACACTAATTTCAGTCACTTGTTGTCTAGCATTAGCATTACATAACAGAAAACTTGTCCTTATACCCCTCAACATAATGGAAGGGTAGAGAGAATATTGTTGGAAAAATTATGCAACTTGTTCATAATAAAAATAAACAAATGCAACCAAGATCGAATAAATATATATAAACGAATACAATAAAATACATATATACATATATATATAAAACGAGTACCTACATCGCTTGTGGAAAAACCATTTATCTTTAAATATAAAGCGAAATCACTGTGATGACGTCAATACAATGCCTACAGTTAGTCGGCGCTAAGATGGGATGGATCTCGCTGTGGATGCGCTGAATCTTACGAGGCAATTGGAGGCGAAATCAAGTCAAAAGCGGCTTAATTTTTGCTATGGAGAAAGAGGGAGGCGGCTTTGGGAGGAGGAGGAAAAGATGATTCCTATAGTTTTCATCTTTTCTGCTTCCTTCATATAACCCTTCTTATCACCGCCTAATAGTTCGACTCGTTAACTAGCAGGCCAACTCGTTAAAACCGTTAACCAAGCTGAATGTCAGCAGTGAGTAGCTAACTGCGTTGCTAATGAGCCTGCAGTTAGCGGAAAAGGTCGATTGAAATGGCGATTTGGTGGATTATTGTGTCCATTGTATTTTTCACATTATCGATATAGCTACTGCAATGGGTATCTTGTTGATTTAAATCAACTCGATTTAACAATATCGATTTAATTCCATACGTGGAATACTCGCTTCCAGCTTACGTTGTATGTGTGTGGCGTACATCTTTCGAATATTAGGCAGTATAATAATATAATTAACCGTTATGATTATTATATAGGTTATGCATGAGATCTAGCAATGCGGCATAACCCACGATATTATGATGAGTTCCATTTTAGTACTTACAATTACTATTATTGAACACTTAGTTTGAATTATCTGATTAAGTAAAACTAGTAAATGAATTATTCTGACGATTGCTCGCCTTGACGTAATTACTAGAAATCCAGACCTAATTTCCAACAAGCGCAACACCTGTTGATTTAAATGTGTCAACCTAATAAATAGACAAATCCTAAACCACTTCAACAAGATTGTCTTCCTTGTGTGCCTATTGAACAATTTTTACCTAATTCTGTTTCCACTGACATTGAACCTTGCCATGGTTCTCATGATCAACAGGTGAGTGACAGTTCTGCTGATAATGATGATGATGCACATGATATTTTTGATGTTCATTCTAATATTCCACTTGCTCCCTCCAGAGTTTCAAAACAGAGTTAGGAGGCCATCCTACTTGGCTTAATCACTATGGTATTATTTGTGTTTCCGACAGTCTAGATTTTATAAAGTGTTACACATATGAATTTTGTTGGTAATCTAACTAAAGTTTAAGAGACATATTCATATAAATAAGCATGTACTAATCAAGATTGGATTGTAGCTATAAAGGTAGAAATTGCTCTAGTCAAGCATTTGGAGGGACTAATACATCGAATGACTAAATAGTCAAGAAATTGGTTTCTCATTTTGCGGTTAGTTTTTAACATTACAGTCATAACATGAATCAAATTGTAATCTTAAAGTCACTATCAAGGACTAAATCCCAAGTTTTAAACTTTCTGGGACCAATTCACAAATTCGTCCCACTATCTGAGATCATTTGAACAATTAACTCGCATCTTATCAAGTAAATAGATTATACGGAGTTGCTTATTTTAATAATGAGCTAATAAACCACCAGCTGAACATATAAAGAGATGGTAGATAGGCAGTGAAATGCTCGCCATTAGGCAAGAGACATGCATGCATCCAGTTCAAATTAGGAAAGATTGCAAGATTGTTAGTAAACGAATAACTAAATAAAGATAAGATGAAGATAATTATATTTTTCTATCATCTTGAGAATTAATGGCAGATATAACCATTGCAAAAGTTTGGATAAAGATCTGATCTATTCATAATAATATTATCATATACGGAGTACATATTTATTACCTTTAGACTTCAGCCAGAATGCGAATCTCCATATGTTATCTGTTCAACAGATTTCATTCAATGTATACATCAACACATAATGAATTGTTCCTAATAATATTACTTTATTTTCTATCGAATTCTAAAAGCTAGAATATTACTGTATTCTAAATCGGAAAACAAGTTTTATTTTGATTTGAGCCACCTAACTGGTTTTGTCAACATGAAAAATATTAACATTCCAACCTGAAAAATAGACAGTGTTAACTGCATCAAAATGTATCCAAATAAAATTAGGTAAAATCTTAAGTTATATGGAGTAATCTTTGAAGTCATATATATTCTAGCCATTTCAATTTACTTGATTATGGAGAAATTTAGTAAAATAACATGGTCAACCACAACATTGAAAAAAATAACACTTTACTTTTTTTATTTTATTAAATAACACATTTTCCCCATAAAATTACTAAACTACCCCTTATTATCTTCCCTTCTATTCTCTTCTTCAAAAACCTCCACCACCACCACCACTCCCTCCATCACTAATAATCACCAACCCTCTCCCCCCATGTGTGACCCCCTCCTACTGCCCTCTCCCACTTTTGGCGACCCCCTACCACTTTTCATTTTTTTTAAAATAAGAAAAAATATGTGTTTTAAAACCTTCATTCTTGGTCCTATATTTTTAAGAAATTGAAGCTATATATATGTTCTTCATATGGGTAAGAACCGAATTCAATCGATTCTCTATGTTTTTGAAAGTTCACAGTTGAGATCAAAGTGCTGAAGGAAAAGAAGGAACATGGTGATTGTTTGAATGTATAAAAAGTCCAATGGGTAAGGACATTGACTATTCTAAAAAGACCTCTTCGATAGTCAAATTGGTTGCCTCTTCTATAACTTTGGAAACCTATTGCAATAAAAAAAATTATTGGGGAGCAATAAAGGAAATTATCGGAGAGCAAGAAAGGGAATTGAATGAAAAAGTGATTAGATTCAATGTACCGAGTCTCATTAATGGACATACGATTTATTAGCTATTTGAAATTTTTTTGGGGGAATAATTAATTACCTCATGGCAAGTAATCAATGTGTCAATTAATACTATTTCTTAGGTTTGAATGCTGAAACCTATAAATACCTAACTTAATGTGAAGTATTTTAAATTGCATTAGTGAAAGTTGAAAAAAGTCCTACGACTGATACGTCGTCGTCGTTTATTGTAGAGTTTATCTTTATTTTTAATGATTATTTGAGAATTTTATCAATATTCTTGGTGTTATGTTTTTTGTTAGATTATAGGGTTTATCAGCATGAATTGTGAGGTTTATTAGGGTCTGACTATTGATGAGGCTTTGTTACTCAGGTTTTCAAACTATATAACAAAATTTGGCGCCATCTTCTTATGGCAGTCTTCACGGTGAATGTGATGGAGAAAGTGGAGACTGGATTTCAAGCTGACTGACGTCACCACTGAATAACCTGCGGTAGTTAGTGCTTAAATGGAAGCTTCCTTGTCGTGGCATCTTCGTGGTCTACGTCGTTTGAGTAGTCGGCTATGCTTTCCCGGATGAGCTTGCTCTCCCAGGGATGAGCTTGCTCTCCCAAAAGTCTTCGGGTACTTTGGCCCCGACAAGTTGGTTGACAACGAGGGGCGACATGGTTGGAAGAAACCTTATCTTAACTTGAGTTAGCCTTGCACTGCTTGAGATCCATTCTCCGCTCTTTGAAGATGAAACATTTTTCAATGGATGCCCCGATCCTATGATACTTGTAAAAGTTGGACTCCGTGCTTGGGTGCCTCATGGTCTCTTTGACTCACGGGAGTTCTATGAGTTTGCTTTCGTATTTCGTCAAACATTAGGGGATGTCGAATCGAGGAAGGATATTACATTTCTCCTGCGTCTCGCTTGGCGTGAGCGTTCGCTTTCTCGCCTTCTTAGTTCTAAGGTGAAAATTCGTTTTTAGAAGTCATAGCGTGTGCTTCTTTCTTATCAAGTTTGGAGGTTTCTTTTGGCCTCTTGGGATCGTACTTGGCCTTCGAGTAGGAGGTTGCAGGGGTAAGGGGCACGTGCTCTTTATTGGTAGTAATACTGAGCTCCGTGGCCTTACTTGTTGCCGATTTTCGAAGGTTTAAAGTATTCCTTGCATGATGTACTACAACTACCAATGTATGCCTTGGATACATGCTTTGATAGGCGTAACTACGAGAGTATTCTTTCCTTCAAGTTGAGACTTCTCCATTGAGTTGATGAAGTGTGTAAGTGACTCTTAACTTCTTTCTTTAGCGATTAACCGTCATGCTAACTTTCCTCTTCGATGTCTCGCACTATAATTAGAATATATATATCGGCCAGTTATTCTAATTACTCAATCCATGCTACCACTTGTTAAAATTTTAATTCAAAACTAAAATCCTTTCCAGAATTCTAAGAAAACGCCAACATGGATAATAATTAAAGTGGGGAAATAAGCGGACACAAAGAAGTCGTATGGGTTCATCGGGATGTGGAATTAAGTTATGTTAGTGTTACAAATCTCTTATTGATCACATGTGGGGAAGATTTTAGAACTCTAAGTGCAGTTACAAAGCTGAATCTCGATTCTATGTGTTAAATTTCGTAAACAAAAGTCGGATCAGCGAGAATCTTTGGTGGGCCGAATGTTGTAAACATCCTACAGCTCCCGGGAGCGTTAAAGCATTGGGCATTTCAACTAAATACTTACTTGATCCCATTATTATCATTCAAAGGTTTTAACTTGAGGCGGGGCTTGAGCAGCTTGAAAAATGAAATCTGCGTGGTGATAGGGGAATTGGAAACCCCGCGTCTTGGTTCCCGTGATAGGCGTAGAATCACGTATAATATCTTTAGGAAGACCTTGTATCCAGCGTAATGTTGTTCCTCGATATACGGTGCTTGAAGTATTGCAAAAGATGGGATGGAGAAAATGGTTAAAGCGGATGAGAACCCATTACGTAATTGAAAATCCAGCTTTCGCGTGCAAATATTATAAGAGGGAGGAGAAACCCTAGTATGAAAAAGGGTCGCGGCCCCGGGCGCCTTCTCGCCTCAAACGACCATCTCGACATTTACAGAAATAGGGGCTTAGCTGACACTCGAGGCGGCCGCACCGCCAGTCGACCCCAGGTGGCGGCGTTGCCCAAAGGTTTAAATGCCCTAAAGAAGGACCCAAGATAGAACGTGGAACCATGGGTCCAGCTTATGACACCCTCTTGGTCATGATATGATCTTAATCGAAGACAAGCCATTAGTTAATTACCACACGAAGTTGCGGCCTTTGGCAGCATGGGTTGAGCAACGCGAGAAGATCTTTAAGCCGAGAAAGGATGGTGCATCGAGAGGCTCAACCGCGGGGGTTGGAATATACACGAAACCGCGGCTTACGTGTCTAATCGAGGGTGAAAAACCACTACATAGCGGAGGTTGATGAAAACTCTTACAAATCAAGTGCACGCGAGAAATGGCTCGGTGTTCCTCGGGTTGGGCAATCCTCGGCCCCGAGAAGAAAATCAAGAGGAAATTGGTCTTTGTAACGTTGGGGGCAAATGTGACTTTCAGAAATCGTCTTTTTGATAGATTGGGAGGAGACGACCTCGAGAACTCATGAAGGAATCGCGAGGAGGAGAAAAGAAAGCTGCTGTCTTGACATAGAGGAACAAGATGATGACATGCAAATAGAAAGAACCTTCTTAGTCGGAAGGCCGTCCACAGGAAGCAATGAAGGAGATTCATGGAAACCAACCTCCGTCATGCTCAGTAAGAAAAAGATGCGAGAAAGCAGGACATATGGAGCTTGAATTCAAATCATGGCGCGATCATGGATACTCCTTGGAAGAAGTAGAGAAATTCGAGACTGACGATATGTATGAGTTGACCATATCGAGGTACTCACGCTGCAACCCGAGCATCCTCATTAATTCCTCGGGAAAAATCGGGAAGACCCGATACTCAAATATATCATGGCAGACATTGTGGATAGCATCGTATAAATAGAGGAAGCGTTTGAGTATGAAGATCATGATACCTCAAGGGGTTTGAAATCACCGAGATCGGGAGGAAGGTATACCGAGATAGGACTGCCTTCTTGTGACAAACAAATAAGCGTCCTCGTCGCGGGAGCTAATGAAGGCCAAGTTTATGTCACTTCCCTGCGTATCATTGAGAAATGGGTGAAGACATGACGTTTGATGTATGAACCCGGGGCCAAGCGCTACCATGCAGCGATTGTTCTCTAGAAAAATTAGAGGAACTAGAGATCCCGATCTTATATCTACAAGCCCTACGGGATTATGCTATACAGGACAAACCAAATGGTATCTAGGCGGGTGCTTGAAATGACATAGGAGCGACCACATTGCATAAATACATCCGCGGCAGGACATTAAGGAATGAATGCCCGTCTAGAAGACTAATGCCTAAGTATCTAAGTCGACAATACCTATATTCATGAAAGCCGTCGGCCAGGGTTGAGACTTGACGAAACAAGAAACCCATCGGAACAAGGGTAAGATGCTGAAATCAAAACACGAGGTTCAAATACTTCTAAAGAACACTCGAGACCTCACGAGGCATGAGGATAAACTACCATACCTGCGAGCATGAGGATCGCGCGTAACCTCGCTGAGCATAAGGATAAAAGCTGCTCGACCCTCTCATGATAAGAGGATAAGAATTATCGAACCCCCACTTGAACTAAATTTGGCTTGATCCTCGAGGAGTGATCAGAGGTATGTAGGTAGCTTGATACATATCGAAGTGCAGCCATAATCTAAAACAACATTCATGTTGTCCCATGAGTTGGATTAAATTAGCTTATACAATAAAAGGATGGAAAGGTAGCGGCAATAAAATAATAATAATCGAAGGAAGTGCATTAAGTAGAATAAATCGTACTTGAGAAGAGAAAGCGATCGATGCGTCAAATATAGAAAAGGACAGAAATGGTCTAAAGGTCGAGCTACTTATAATAGTCTACGAGGCCCCTGTCTGACATCCCAACTTTCTGCGTATAAAAGATCCCAAATGCTTAGCCGCTGCCTTCGAACCTTACTCCTCCGATATGGAATACGCCGCGAGGTACAACATTTCAAGATGTCGAGAGCGAGTAGCAACGGACCTCCGTCTCACGAGCGAACCCATAAGTCTCTGTCGCGAGCCTCCCCGGTAGGCTGCCTCTGATCAGCTCTTACCTCCTGGAAGACTTCTGCTTGGCGCTTGAGGGAGGCTAGATGCTGAAAGGCGTCATCGGGAGGCTAATTCGGAGAAATTCGGAGGTACCACCCGTGGCGACTTCCACGATGTTGAGACCCTTCCTACGCTTCCGAAAAGGCCGTCTTGTAACCATGAAGAAGATCGGGAAGACCTCAGGCCAGCAGATGCGAGAATTTTGGAAAGTGCTTTCATGACAACCTGCTCGCCCGGCGCGTATTAGGTGATTTGCCTGAAGCCGCATGTCGAGACCCGGAGAGAAGCTCAGTCACGGAGAATATTGTCAGCCTCTTGAGCGAAAGAAGCGAGGGGGAAATGGGGGAGGCCGACTTCGGTAACTTCCGTGGCGAAGCAACAAATATTCCCGGTAATGCGATAAGCTGCATGCGCTCCGACTTTCCATTTTAGCGGGCGAAAAGAATTCCCACCTGCCGGAATTCAAGGAAAGTGAACTGACAAAAGAATAAAGGAAGACAACACAAAAGACAAGTAACTAGAAAATACTGTTCCTCAAACTGATTGTTGTTGGGAGTCACCAAAGGTGTAGGAATCAAAACTCTCTCCAAAATAGGATAAGCCAAGGGCACCACTCTGGAACCACCTTCCGAGAACCTCTAGCATGCTTTCAGTCTCTATCCTCTGCCGGGGTGTCTAGAAGAGCGTTTCTCTTCAAAGAACCCGACGACTCGAAACCCAAAGGAGAAGGATGCGTACCGTAGGAGAGGCTAACACTTCTTATGCTTCTTGGGCGGACAAGAGGAACATCGAGATAAAAGAACTGTGAGCCATAATTTATAACCAACAGATGGCTATTCAAGTGGCATCACCTAGGAGCATTATTTGTTTACTTAGATAAGGCGAGCGCTGAGAATTTAAGGCCACGTGAAAAAATGCGCCGCATTAAGTCTTTGCTAGTAAGACAGTCACATTTGTGTAGTCTAGCTACTGGAGAAGCGGTAGGGGTTATAGGGTTTTACTATGAATGCAGGCCAATTCTGGCATACTCGACCCGATTCGAGAGCGATAACAAGAAGGCGCGATACAGCTATATGGCTCAATTTGTCATCGAAGAAGTAAGGTCACACCTTTCGATCGGGGTGAGAGTAGCCTTCCGAATGCGAGCACGAAAGAATGCCGTGCGAGTATCGTACGAGGAATAAGCTTTACCTTTACGCTGCAGTGATCTTCGCGTGAAAGGGCCAGATGCAGTACTTGAGTGGCGATGTTCGAGCATGTAAATAAGGCCTATCCAGCAAAGATAGTGGCTTGAGGAAGCATGCTTGGGAAGTCGAAGGATCATCGGAAAGTGATATAGAGATAGCTTCTATAGATGCAACAAGGGCTAGAGAGCAGGCCCGACATGACACTTTTTTGTATACTTGGCCCAGCCATCTTGAATACGCTTGACGAAGATAAACCGAGGGCTTTCGATGGAAGTACAAACACACGCTAACTAGCAAGATAGGAAGACCACACAATACACCCGCTTCTTCCAAATTAGCATCGGTTGAATGTCAAATGGATATACACATGCTGGGAATCGAGGGCGGCGACAGCAGTTAGTCGCGAGGACAAAGCAGATCCGTAAATTTTGTCTTGGTAAACTACGGTAGAGCTGCCATGACTACATGGAGTGCGGAGAGAATAGTTCCAAAGGCCAATCCATGCCGAGACAAACCTTTTCCATCGGAGAATGAAGCGAGACAACGTAACTTAGCAAAAAGCAGCGGGATCGAGAATCACAGTATCATTTATCGAGGCGGAGCACGAAACCTTCGAGGCGGAGGGGGCGACCGTCAAATAAGCGGCCGATCACGGGAAAGGCCCCCGAGCTTATTAAGACCCATAAAGATATAGATAATTCACCTGGGAATGATAGAGAGTGTTGATATATAGGCACAATTCTCTGGGCCTTGAGCGTGGCAGTCATAAACCTGAAAGGGAAGCTTTTCTACACATTAGATAACGGATCATTATCAAGGATATCGCGCGGCGGTAAGCCTTGTCTTCCGCCCGTTTGATGGCGAGATGTACTCAAAATTGCCCACACCCAGAATATTCAAAGGCCCTTTTTCCAATTTGATAAATCCGACCAAATATCGTACTACTCGAGAAGCTTAGGAAGCTAGGAGGAGGATCGAGAGAGGAATGCAAATCCAGTCCTGAATAAATGACATTTTCTGACGAGAAGACCCAAGCTGTGACCTCTACAACTACGATGTAGGAATCGAAGGCCACGCAGCAGCATGACCTTTATATAATGAAGTGTAAGCTACCAGGGTAGTGACTTTATCCTCTTCCGGACCCACCATACGCAAAGTGGAGAAATCAGTACCCGGAATAGTCTCAAAGGTAACCATAGCTGTAAGGTAAAAGAAACAAAACAACGGCCAGTCCAAGATGGCGAAACCTTTAGGCGAAGTACCTGTACTTAAACAAATCAAGATAAATCAAACCATAAAGGATTCGATAAGATCGCTACTGTTCAAAAGAAGATAAGCCACGAACCCCAAGACTATGCGGTCGAAGGCGCTATTATCCGCTACTGCATGAGGAACTACCCGACATCGCGGCGGGGTAACGAGTGCCAAAGAATAATCATCTCTCGACTCATGAGTTACTCGCTATCAAATCAAATCGGAAAAGGTTGAAGTCAAGCAAGCACCTTAGAAAGAGGTTGAAAGCAGTAGGGAGCGTTCACGCACTAACGTCCCTCAAATAGAGAATTACAATTTGAGACAAGTTGAAAAATAAAATAAAAGCGATTTGAAGAGCAAGTGGTCAAAAGCGAGGAGAAACGTTTTGTACTCACTTCCATTACCCACTTAAAACCATGGTTGCTCAGACAGTATCGGGGTATAAGGGATATATATACTACGTACCTGGCGCTATGACCCGAAAAGCAAGTAGACCATGTGCGAGGAGAATGTTAAGCACGTGCTTAACATTCCAAAGTCCTGGCTTCAGCCAAACCAAAACAAAAAAAAAATGAAGCAAGGCAGCCAAATTCATGCAGTTTCCGTCATTGAGCTTAATTAGTAAGCAACGGGGAAAAGAGGAGATAGAATGTACCAAATAAGTTTCTAAGTGCATTCTACATGCAAAGTTCAACTACATGCTACGTGAATGCAAAGTACACAAGTTCGAAGCCAAATAAAAATAAAAAAGCGAGCAATGGGCTCAATGCACTGTAGGCGTTCTGAATAAAGCGGGGCTTTAAACTATCGAGAAATTCGAGAAAAAAAGCGAGAAGCAGACTGAGAGGCAGTATGAAAAATAGAATCGCTGATCAGATGCTGAGCTAGGAAAACAATTCCCCCAAAACTGCGGCGATTAATCGAGTTCGAACCCCCAAAGTCAAAATTTCAAGGGCTCGTATCTCGGCCACGAAAGAACTAGAAGACACACTACTGCTCCGAAGTGACCGTTTCTTAACAAGCTTCTCAGGCATATAAAGAAATCTTAAAGCAGAATGGCGGCCTTGAAGTTGCAGCGTTACGGTGAAAAAAAGTGCGGTTTGGCGGGCAATCTGAATTTTTGCAAAAATTGTTTCTATATTTTTTAGAGACTTGACAAAGCCAAAGATCGATTTTTATCATCAAAATAATAAATTGGTGATTACAAGCACAACAAAAGTCAAGTTCGAGTCAAATATTAATGATAAATCAAAATATATAAAGTTTTGATTTTTATGATGAATTAAAGAGTGAAGATCATCACGAAGCACATACAATTTCATCAAAATACACAATCAAGCAGTTAACGTATGAGAAAAATATAAAGTTACTAACTTTATTGATGAAACTAAAAATTCTTCAAAAAGTTATAAACTTTGATGAAAATTCTAGACTTTAATCTTGCAAAAAAAGCATGAAGAGATGTTAGTATGATTAGTTGATCATATAAAAACATTTAAGTGTATCAAGTTACATGAAGAAAATCAAAATATATATATCGATGCTTAGAAGGTAAGTAAAGATCCACTGTAGAAGAGCCGGGGATTGTAGTCATATAGTCACAAAAGATCACATAGAACAAGTAATCATCTATAAAATCCCTAAATAACATGGATGACTAAGGATTCCTTGATAGCCCCAGAGAAATACAAGTTGCGGTAAGTCCCAATGTGTTAATCGGGACCAAAATGCTTACTAAATTCACGCCGGGAGAAGCAAGTCGAGTATACCGTTGCCCGTCAACCAGAGTCAAGCGAGGGCCGGATACCATCATAAAAAGCGGCCTTGGCTGAAAATAAAGACCCATAAGAAACCAACACGTATTTGAAAATGGATCTTTGTTGGAAGGTCGAGACGGCCTTTGTGCGTATGTACTAGGTTCGATGGGGCAATCTGTTGACATCGAAAATTTATCAAAAATAATAATTAAATTGATTAAGGCGAATTGATAAATTAATTAAAATTCGAGCCACTAAAAGATGCCACTTGGCTGATTAGAGTTCTCGATTAAACCACAAATTCAAATCAAACCCTCGATCGAAGAAGGATTCCCGGAAATAAAGCCCACAGAATGTCGAAGTAAAAAATAAGGGTTTTACATTAATCGACCCCTAAATTTGAACTCAAATCTACGGTTCTGAGAAAACGGCCTACGCATTAAATGTAAATTAAAAATTGAGCCTTGAAACTGATTTTATTGATTAAAATCGGCCGCAGGAATATTTCGGAGCCACGTGGCTCAAATGAAGAATCTAGAAACCTAGGGTTTCAAAATCGAGACTCTAGAAGTTTTTGTGGTTCAAAATCAAGATTTTTAGAAGTTATGTGGTTTAATCGAACAAAAGAGGTCAGGTCAATATAAAATACATTTGACCTAGAAAAGAATCGGAACTATACTGAAATATCGCCTCTTTTTTATTCTTGAAGGCAAAGTAATTAAGCAAAATTAAGCCCAGTCCGAATGCGCCGAAATTCAGCAGTCGAATCATGTCGCAAATGGCAGAGCCAATCGAGCGGCGTTGAAGCGAAGCCTATAAATACCCGCCACGTTTGGCGAAAAGATCATCCGTTCGCTTCACAAAATTACACAAACACGAAAATCTGGAAAACATTTGATATTTCTAAGTTAAATATTGAAACCGCCCGGTAAGCATACGTGGTGGGCTGGAAAACACAACCAGTGGCCAAAATAGGCTTTTGAGATCAGGAGTATTGCGCAAGCGCAATAATTCTTGAAGTTAAACGAAATCGTGAAAATTTGTGAAAGTTGCCGAAACGCTTGAATATTCGAGGAATAAAATTTAAATAGGCACAATTATTCGCCATCTTGTATGAACACGCGAAAAATCTCAAATTTGATTAAGTGATCCCGGATATAGAAATACGGCGTTCGGTCCACATGCATTGGGTCTAGGCGAGGAAACACGATGTTAAACCCGCATCTGAATTGATCAGTATAAATGTGAGGTTGGAAAGCTCAATTCATCTTGATCGTCAGCCTACCAACCAACAATTCTTAAAGTAGTTATAGTAAAAAGAAATGAGGAAGTAATCTTTATTTCAAAGAAGCTTAAATGAAGTCCCAGAGTGGTACGATATCATTAAATTAAACTTTGGATCGTATCAGCTAGTCGTCCTATGCTTGACCGTTGCTAGGCATTGTGTCTGGATGAAGCAATATTTGCTTGATAGTTGCTTCACATCGCTCCATCTGACTCAGCTCGGTCACTATCTGAATCGAGTGTAAATATCGAAGCGGCAAATTATGGCTTAGTGGCTTTCATTTCTGAAGTCCTCTTGTAGAAGGCTGTAGCTTATCCAATCGTAGATGCCGCACAAAATGTGAACTACCTCGCGTTGATAAATCCAAGAATCCAGGAGATCAGTCAAGGGCAGATCAGTCCGTACAATCGATACGGGGAATATCTTTGCTTCAAAACTCTAGAACAGGCAATATCGAGTCAGGGCCAGATTACCGAATGTGCCAGCCAAGGAGACATATCAGATCATGAGAGCTCACTATCATCAAAGTCAAATCAAATCCATCCAGGCTTCAGCTCAATCACAGCTCAAAATGTATGGCTTAATAGAAACTCATGCAACTCCTATCAGCTCAAATCAAATCAATCAAATCGGCTAAATTCAACCAATAGAACTGTCATGAAATCGTCATTAATAACCCGGGGCTTATAGTTTAGACGGTCGATGCTTCGATTTGATAAATCACATATATTGAGAAATTTTCCTCTGATAAATTTTATTTTGTATCTATCATAAATAATAAAAATTCTTCTTCGCATTACAGAATATTTGATTCCCAACGAGAACTCTAATAATTAGCTTGCCGAAGAAGATAATTTTAAAAAACAAGATGTTTCTAACAAATCATCCCAAATACTTCTATATAACGATACTGGCCTCTTGATTGTCCCGCTTTTTTTTATTCCAACGTGTTTAACCAGTGATGTGATTCGATCACTAAATATATAATGGCCTTTTCAGTACTCTCACTGGACCATGACAGCCCACGCCATCCCATTTCTGGAAAGCCAATTATCAAAAGATTGTACAAATGCATGCACATACTTATATTTTTGGTACTTTAATTCAAAAAACAAACATTAATTATCAACATAGTACTGTACTATTTTTGTTTGGTTGATTAATTAATCACATGTGATTGGAGTAATCGAAACATATATAAGATGTTTAAGAATAATCAGGGCATCATAAAACATATACTACCTTGAAATTCTGAAGTTGTCTGTTGAATCTAGTATTAATATTGTTTGAGCTTTCAAGAAATAGGACAATGAATTTGGACTATATAGCAAGAGAGCAACGAGGGATGGGATATGTTATTGAGCTCTGAGATTATTATCTTCTGAAGAAGTAAGTCGACATGTATGGGATATGCATATGCTGGAGCCTCGTTCAATATATACATACAACGACATATAGGCAGCAACAATTGTAACTCATCATCAACATGCATTTGGATTTTACAAGTAAAATGTATTCGATACTAGAAAAGTGTTTTAGTATTTCAAACTTACTAATTGTAATGACTTCCACATGCATCTTAGTACTATGTCGATTACCCAAAATTACTAATTATCAACATAGTATTTCAAACTTACTAATTACATTGCAGTATTTTAGCACAAAAATATAAAAATAAATATTTTCATATTTATATTTTGAGTAGAATTAGGGTAAATAATTTGTTTAATGAACCGTAGCCGTTCAGCCGGTGTTACCAACTTTTAAGTTAAAGGAAATTAAGACCAAGCATAGCAAGTGGCAATTGGGGTAGTTTTAGGTGCATCACTTAGGCAACCCCATGCTAAATTTATTCCCCAATTTCCCTCATATTGTTATTTGCTTATAAGCAATTCAGTACTAAGTGGAGTCCATGATAAAAAGTAATCATTTTGTTTTTTAAAATGGCTTTCCTGGTTAAATAATTATCCGATATTAATATATTATTTTTATCAATATTTTATATTTTTCAAGATCAATAAATAGAGTATGTGTTTGTATTATTTGAATATCAAACAAAATCCGAGATGAAGTTATTTGGATAAAATAGAGTGTGGAATTTTTTATGAATGCCTAATTGTTGTAAAGTTGGTAGGTAAAATTAAGAGATAGAATGAGAATAATTTGACGTGACAAAAAAGAAGATGTTAAATATTACTTGTCTGTCGGAGATGGTCTAAATTTGTGGATGCAGAGACATCAGTGAATGGTGGTAATGCGGTGATATATGATAGTCATTTGAATAGCTAATGAAGAAATGTAATTACCTATAAATAAAATGTGTTATTCTTGAATTTATTACAATGAGTTTTAAATACTTTATGAGGAGAGGCATCACTATAAGTCAGAAGCATCTTAACCCCAAATCGGTGGTATTAAGTGGGATTCTTTCATGAAACTTTATATGATTAATTGGCTACTCGCTATTTTTTGATGTAGGATAATTGCATGTGAGCTCTTGAGTTGACTGAAGTCAAAATCTCGACACTCCCCCTCACGTGATGTCAAACTTTTTGGTTTTTATTTTGTTTGGGCTCGTCTAGTTTTGAATTTAAAATGGATACATAGTCCTTGTCAATAAGAGGAGAGAAGCGATTTCGCCAAGCCTGAGAGTCTTGTCCTTAGGTGGAATTCTTTCAAACATATATATTAGAATTCTTAGACTAATTTGTTGTACCTCAAATTAATATAATAACCAGATCTCGCCCAGGATAATGAACTACTTTAGGATATATAATCATATCTTGAGTCGAGATATGACAAGCAGGAAAGAGAAAGCTTGATAAATGAGGCAAAGATTTCTGCTGATTCCTTGATGTGAGGCTGTCCGGCCTGCTGCCGGATCATTAATAAGTTCGAGAAAAAGAATTGTTTCGGAGATTCTTTCAAAGGCTACATCACTGTCTATCTGGATTTTGATTAATTTCTTATAGACCAAAATTATCAACAACAAGCCTCACCAATAATCTTTTCTCTCAAGACTCTATTATTCTTTTATGATTTTAAGATTTGGGCTTTTAATCGAAATAATAGCCAAGAGACCTCATGTGAGCCAAAGCTTATTGCTTAGGTATTCTTGGAGTACCGAGTTGTTTGATATAAGTTATCCGAATTTGTCACATCAGTTCTTTTGTAAAGGCTTAGTAGTAAGTTATTTAAACTTTGGTCGTAGAGTTATCCGAAATATGATTTCCTGACTTGATAATAGTGGTGAAGCTATAAACTTTATTTTTAGTTAGAACTGATTACGTATGAGCTCTTGAGTTGTTAGAAATTGATCTTATGATTATGATTGATTTTGAGCGGTTTGTAGTAAATAATGAAGATGATATGAAATAAATTACATCAAAATTGAGCAATAATTAAAAGTAAGATGCGTTCCTCATTATCATCATTACTGACCCTCAAAACTATAACTGGAATTTTTTATGTCACGAACAATCAGAGTATCAACATCAGGAGGCATACCGTATAGAAGAAAAATAGTACTTGCATAAGTGAAAAATATGGCAAATGAAAAGTGGTTTGTATTCTATTATTCTTTAATGCTTTAAGACTGGATGGATAGGAATCCAGTGTTTTATTGCCCAAAAATGGACCACATCTTGATAACTCGTCTAACTTCAATTCAATCCTTTATGCATAGGAATAACCGCACCTTAAGGAATTTCACATAGGAATAACCGCACCTTAAGGAATTTCAATGTGAAGCAGAATATTGATTCTTACTTCTTTTTCACAATAAGTCATATACTATCTTTTTTCAAAGTTTAAATATGTGCAATTTTTTTAACACTTTATTTATCCATTTGATATCGTTTAAACAAACCATTATAAGCCTTTAATAATAATCATGTTTATATTTAAACACAACTACACATGATCTAATATCAGTGCAAAGATTCAAACACACCTTATTATTTCATGTAATAGCCCTAATAACAACTAGACTAATAACTTGAAGCATGTACTTAAACAACTAGTTTAATTGAGTTGAATCAAGACATTTGAGGAAATTAAGAAACAGAGGGCCATGAAGGAGTAGACTTTTTAAGGCATCACGATTCACGTATCTGGCTTCTCTCACCTCACAGGATCTCAAACCAACAAATTCAACATGTTCCCACTTGTAGGACTCATGAGAATAAATAATAATCTATTTATGTACACTTTTTTTTTCGTATGAACTAATACAAGATGGCCGTACATAGATCCTCTGTTTATGAAACATCACATGTTACATGTATATAGACATATTATTAATTGAAACAAATCTTAATTTTCTATTTCAAAAAGAAACGGCATTACAAAAATTATGAAAATTATAAGTAATGTAATTCCACCTAGTTGATATGATCTGAAATAAACCGTGTGATGATTAATTGTGTCTTTCATAGTTGAAATTAGATAGAGTTATAGATGTAGGATGATGTCAGTAAAATGTGATCATCAATTATTGTACTCAGTAGTTTAAGTGAATCTAGTTATACATGTAGGATGATGTGAAGTAGCTCAGTGCTGTTGGATATTCGAGTATTGTAAATTCAAAATTTCATTATTATTAGGGTTGTGCGAAGTGAAATTCACCCAAAAGAGCTACGAGGTAGCTAACATAAAGTTGAATTCTTACATCCTGTACATATAGAACCCAGCTTAATTTTAGCTGTGGATTCTTTCTACTCTTTCACAGCGCCAAATTTGACCTGTGCGTAGAATCAAATTTTGGATTATGACTCTTCGAATATCCGGCGTCACCACGTGAATCGAAATTTGTATTCAAACAAAATCAATAAATCAATATCCCCAGGTGGATACAAATTTGAAAAAGATTTTGACTAGATAATCGTGATAACAACGTGGAATGCCGTAGGAGAGGTAGGTGTGATGGCCTTAGAGCGCTTCATACGTATGCGTATCTTTACATTCGCGTGACGTAGTAGGCGGATGTCTTTTGGGCCATCTGCTTTTGATAGCAAATGATGACACTTACTTAAATGCAGTCTCGATAAAACTTTTGTCGATTACCGACATTTGCGTCGGTTGAGTCTTGGACACATGCACGATTCTTTGGTTATTAAGTCAAAATGCACTTTTTCAGAGCATTTACTAACTGGCGGCCACTACTTTAACTCACGTAAGCGGCTCTCGTATTAACTTTGAGTAACCGCACTATTTTCTGGCTTACCTCAAGAATACATTAAAACATGAAACGCGCCTGCCGCGGATATCCTTGTTTTTTCTTCGTAGGTATCGATCTCCATACCAGGAACATTTATAAAATAATGACAGATTTGGAGCCGAAATCAACCACCCTTTGCTATTGATATAATGATATGGAAGTCAATTACTAGTGTCAATGTTCTTTCGAAAAGGGCAATAATCTTGGATTTTGAGAGCAAAATGAAAAAAAATGGGTTAACAAATTGCTAACCATCAAAATTAAAAACTTAGACAATCTTTTTGGTATAGGGTACAAATAAATTGATGCCATTTTAGATTTCAATCCAATAATGCGGATATGCCTTTGTAATGCATATCAATTTTTATTTCTAGATCAAGAACAACACTAGAAAGATCACCCATTTCATGCTTAGGAAGAAAAGGAAAATAAGTAATTGTCATATACCAAGGGTAATTTTTCAATGCTTGAGTAAATCAGATGATGATAACAAAAAAATTGGACTTGTCCTAGCATGCTTGTTTTCTGTGAGATATTAAGGTGAACCTGGTCAACAAGACAAATAAATTGGATAGAAATGACCAATCAAATCATGACAGGTAAGATTTTATGGGAAATTCTTGGATGAGCTTTGTCATAAAGTCTATCCATGCTCTCAGTTTACATTGGCCCATCACCTCCTATCCTACTGGAACAAAATTTTAACTCCCTCCCTCACTTATGTTCTACCTAAATTAGGTATATTTATTTTACATTTATTTTAATAATATCTGTATTTTTTCACCTTATCCGATCTGATGATGATGCTGATACTTCATCGGAATCTTCTCCATTATTTGATGCTCTAGTTGAACCAATAAACTTCCAGATAGACATTTGAGTGCCCAAAAATAAAGTGTGGCCATCCTTATGGTCACCTGCATAACAGCATACTCCCAGGGGGGATGAACTTCCAAATAATTTCTTGAAAAATTAAAATTAAAAATAAACCTGGTTCACCATCATGTGGACCCATCTACTTACTTCATTATCTACTTCCTATTGTCTTCCCCCACTACCATAATACAAACTTCATATGAATCTTCCTCCTACTTCTCAAATTTACCCCCCCTCTCTCTCATGAGTTGACCCATAATTGTCTTAGCTCTCTCCGCCAGCTATTCACAACACTCCCAATTTGAACGTATTTTATTATAATAAAAATATTTAATTCAACATATATGATATGGGTATTATTTAATGTTACACGAGAAAACTTTGTGCACCATGCTAGCTACGCTCCTATAAATATTCAACCATTCCATTAGTATCCAACAAATCAACCCAACTTCATATATCCTAACAAATACCTCTCTTCATAACTTCTCCATCTCCATTTTGTTCACTTCAACCCCAAATCCTTACTTTCTTGAAAATATTTCACACACTTTCTTAAAAAATAAAATAAATTATGGAAGGAAGTTGCACCGATGAGAGCACAACTAGTGAATCTCAATCAATTTCCCCAACTCCACAACCTTCCTCGACTCATCCGGCGATGAAATCATCCCCGGAGAGTCTATGCAGGCTGGGGAGTGGAACAATAAGCAGTGTAGTTCAAGAACATGAAGGTGGCATTGAAGCTGAATCCAAAAAATTGCCATCTTCAAGATTCAAAGGAGTGGTTCCTCAGCCAAATGGAAGATGGGGTGCACAAATATACGAAAAGCACCAAAGGGTATGGCTTGGAACATTCAATGAGGAAGAGGAAGCTGCTAGGGCTTATGACATTGCAGCTCAACGTTTCCGAGGCCGCGACGCGGTTACTAATTTCAAGCCATTGGCTGATGGTGGTGGTGGTGGTTGTGATCTTGAGGTGGCTTTCTTGAATTCGCATTCGAAGGTGGAAATCGTTGACATGTTACGTAAACATACGTACAATGATGAGCTTGAACAAAGCAAGAAAAATTATGGGATTTTTGGTTATGGGAAAGGATTAGGTCAAGATGGATTTGGTGGACCGGCCGGTTCGGACCGGTCCAAGAAATGTCGTGAACCGTTATTCGAAAAGGCTGTCACACCGAGCGATGTAGGGAAACTGAACCGGCTAGTTATTCCGAAACAACATGCAGAGAAGAATTTTCCTTTACAAGGGGGGAATACTTCAAAAGGGGTGTTGTTGAATTTCGAAGATATTAATGGGAAAGTTTGGAGGTTTAGGTATTCTTATTGGAATAGTAGTCAAAGTTATGTGTTAACAAAAGGTTGGAGCCGGTTCGTTAAGGAAAAGAGTTTGAAAGCCGGTGATATTGTGTGTTTCCAACGCTCGACCGGACCGGACAAGCAACTTTTTATTGATTGGAAACCGAGGAACGTAGTAAACCCGGTTCTTGTGGTCCCGAGTCTTGTTCAGCCGGTTCGGGTTGTTAGATTATTTGGGGTCAATATTTTCAAGGCACCTCATCAAGTGGTGATGGAGAGTGTTGATGTTTCTTGCAGTGGAAAAAGGAGTAGAGAAATGGAATTATTGGCAATGGAATGCATCAAGAAACAAAGGGTCATTGTTAATGCATTGTAACATCAATTAATTTCCTTGTTTTTCAGTTTCATTTTGTAAGTTGTTATCTAGTAGTTTTGAACTCTTTTTTTCCTTTTTGGGGGGTTATAGATGTTGATGAAGGATGATGGAAGGTGGGGAGATAATAGTCCTGTGTAGTGTATTGCAACTTGCAAAACTGGAAACTGTAAATTATTAGGCAAGTTGGAATAAATCAATATGAATAGGATTTGTACCTTTTTTAATTTTAACAAATGGGCAAAAATAAAAAGAATTCCCTTATTTGTTTTGTTCAATGATTTGATCTCTTTCATATTAACTTTCTGCTATTTGCAACTTTTTTGAGATTTCCATCAAGCTAGTACGTAGCAGTTGGTGTTTCTAATAACTTATCTAATAAACCATACTTCGGGCAGGCCGTCTCACAAATAATATATCCTCAGATTAAATATAAAAACGAGTGTCATTCTTAATAATAATAATAAAAATAAAAGAATCATATAAAATATGTAAATCATTTATATATCATTCATCCAAAATTTTCGCTAATGAAAGAAACGATTCATTTTAAAATCGAATTCTCCTCAGATTCTTTTCAAGAATATCATCAATCAATTTTCTTCATATTTAATTTTATACAAAAACTATTCTCGACATTATCATGCTCCAACCCACAAGTTTTCCCAGACATCAAGAACGCTATGTGAGACTTCAACAACTCTCAAGAAAGCCTGTCATGGATGCAACATTAATACTTATCACCAACAATAGTTCTATGGAAGAATCATCGTGATCAAAAGCAAACAATTTTAATTGTTTCAAAATTTCAGAGTGTCAATTACCCATCTTTCCTCGGTATTAATAATTTCTCAAAGAATTTTAACTCCACACGCAATTCATGTTCATCAATATCTAATCGACTAATACTCATAAGTGCATAATAAAGATTAGTACAACGGTTCTCTTTAGACTATTATCCCTCCAAAATTTCAACTTATCTGATGTGAACAAGAAACCAAAATATTTTCTGCTATTCTCGAGTATTGCTCTCAAATCTTTTATCCGAGTGAAACAATGCTGATCAACAATATAGAGAAAATTGTTAACTCTAAATGATTTCTCAGCTGACAATGGTGATGTATCATTAACACTTTCATCAAAATGCTTTTTCCTTCGGATTTCTCGCCTCTTTAAAATCAATCTCCATTCATTTCGCAAATGTAAAGAATCTCTTTATCTATAACAGTTATATTTGAAGAAACCGCTTCACAAAACTCGCAAATACTTTGGCCGCGGTGAACATGCAAATTTTCGGGCTGCCTCTTCTTCGTGATGCCAGATAATTTTTAAATTTTTTTAAAAAGCGGCGTACTTTTAACGCTTTTAATTACTGCACAACCCTAATGAAAACTACTTGCCGACACTGACTTTGAGTTATTTTAATTTAGAACATAAATTATATCCATGTCAGCAGATGATGAAACCTTTTTAATTTAATTATACAAATAAATATTAGAAAAGTATATTTGGTTCGGTTGAAGTTGAATCTCAATATCTTATAGAGCAATTATCTTAAGGCAATAGATTTTATTAAGAAGATACCCATATTAGTTTCATTCTTATAATCCTTAACTTGTCTTGCATGCTAAAGGTTCTTAGATAGAGCGAATTCTCTATAAAGTCCATTTAGACTCGTTTAAATGATTTATTCAATAATTTTTTGAATTAATTCAGATAAATTACTTTATCAACTAACACAAACAAAAACAAATTTGACCTAAACAAATTGAATCAATTCAAAAACAAATTTGACCTATTTTAACTACTAGATAGATTTTATTATGGCTAATTAGCCGTTTGCCCCTTGTACTATAGTTATATTGTCAAGTCGGCCTCTAAACTTCGTGATCTTGTCACCGCGCCTCGACTTCCACTCTGTTGGGACTACTCCCCAAACTCTATCTCCTTTCGTGATTGCCTCCTCAAATCTATCATTTTGACCAAAATATTTAAAAATTCCACTACTGCATTCCCCCATACTAACTAAGAATAAGTATTTTACCCTAAAATCTATAAGTAAGTATATTTTAAATATTTTTACATAATTAAAATAAACCCCCACCCTTCTTTCTTCTTCTTAATATACCTCACCTGCCTCCTACCTCACTCCACCCCCTCCCCCAAACTTTCACCAACATCCCTCCCCTTCCCCTACCACTCACCCCTCAGAACCACCCCACCCCACACAACCCCAAATCTATGTCAGAAGTTGTTAGCTACGAAAAAGGAGTATTATTGTTATTAGTTATCAAGTTTACCAGAGATCCGTAGATGACGCTGGTATGTTGATCAAAGAATTTCATCAGAGCTTTAAAGGTGCAATCATTATTAATAGCTCAGAAGCAACTTTTAACAACACAAATATCACTTCCAGCCTTAAAGGCGAGGAATCATGCTCAATTTTCTTATAGACAACAAAAATTGGACCTATCATAATTTATAGTTAAGAAACAATTTTTTAGAACTATAATTTTATCACAACCTTTTTATCACAGCCTTAAAAAGGTGCAATCTTGTAAATTTGAAACCCATTCATCTTGATTATTACCGGTCAACAAGCGACGCTGGAGTTTCTACAATTTCGATTGGGCCGGTCGAGTTTGCTGGCTCGCAAAGCATTTATCAGCAGCCGGATTCGGTGGTGGTCAGGTTGTCTGGCTACGACTAGCTGGGTCATGGGCTGGTTCGTCGGATTTGGAATTGTTGATGTCCCTAAGGATTTGGGTTTGATTCATGATTATTTGACTTTGATATCAGGTGGTAATGCGGAAATTATAAGTTCTTACTAGATTTAGGTGTCTTCTTTTGCTTGATTTCAAGGAAATTAATTTAAAAATGATGTTTTTGGCCGGAAAACGGAGTATTCCGTCGAATTTGGTGTCTTCTCCGGCCGAATCCCGAGTAAAACCCGCTGCCTCTTGGCTGGTGACTCACTAAAAGCTGTAGGAAAGAAACGGGGAAAATTAAAAATCAGATTACATTTTAATTATTATAAAATCTCCCAAATATCAATTATTTTAAAATGGCCTCATAATTCAAAAAAATTATGTAATTACTTTGCCCTCATATTACATGAATTTATGTATATTTAAATGTAAACCGGATCGGTGGGGCAATCCTAAAAGCAATGAAAGTTCAGGGGCAATCCCGATAAGAGCGGAAAGCCTGGGGCGTGAGCCGATAAGATACGAAGTTCAGGGCAACTTGAGACAAGATAACGATAGCATGTAAGTGGAAAACGGATAATGAACCTTTTATTATTTATAAATATGCGCACCAATACAATAAAACCCTTTTTGGGAAATCCTATCTAGGTACAAAAATAATTTATCAAACGATTAAGGCGACTATTAGTCTATCGCGACCTAAACGCACTGACCCGCTTGAGACCGGACTCGATTTCAAGTGAAGTCTCGACTCACTCGACTTCGGAGGCCTGATTTGGGCTCTATTCAGGGCTGAATTTGTGCTTGATTTGTGCCTCGACCGCTGGTTCCGATCCTACCGACTCGAATTTGTACTTACACCATCAGATTTATCCTAAGTCAATTTGAATTTGTGCCCCAATTTGACGCCAGATCGAGCGAGTCCGGATCAATGTGATTCTAGATCGATGTAAGACTTGAGTCTTTAGACTTGGTCTCGACTTGGATATGATCCGAGCCGGAAAAACCTTTAGCGCCGTATACCCATAAGGATCGTTCTGGATTCCTGATCTTTAGTCTTTTAGACGCGAGTCGAAATCCTGACTGATTCAAGCATGTGGTTCAAGAAGAGTGCCTTGAAGAAGCCGGGATCTCAGCATGCCTGGGATCGGTATTGCGCGCTAGCAGCCTTATTCCTAATCTTCAGCGCTTATCCAAGTGGATACAGTTTTGCATCACAAGACAATCCTTAAGAACAGACTGGGTGTTTCCCCGACATATGATGCGCCTGTCAACCCTAATTACCACGTATAAATTGCGGATCAATTTTCTTTTAATCGATTTCACCGATTAAAATAAATCGATTTTTATTAAATTTATTTAATAAAGCCTCGATCGGTTTCATAAATGCCCTCGAACTCGCACACACTCATAATTGCCGCAAGGGTTCGACCTGCATACCTTTTAATGTCGACGTGAATTAGCACACGAATGATTGCCTCGACTGCAGATGAATGCCGCAAATGATTAACTCAAACTTATCGAAAAGTCCGTATTAATTTTCATTTTTGGGAGTTAATTCCATATCGTGAATTTAACTCCAGCTTGACATGAATTTAAGTCATGTCAAATCAATAACGGCTAGTTCCAATCTCATGGATTTTAAATAACGTCATATGTTTTGAATTAATCTTCAAATCCTTTAAGGAGATCTCGAAAATCGATTCGAGATAGATTTAACATAAATTTAAGTCATGTTAATTTTGTGGATAAATTAATTTTGACATCACAGGTAAAATTATTTTATATTTTTTGGAATTTTCTCAAATTTTCTCGATTTTTCTAAAGTATTTATTTGGATTTTCCACATAACCAAACAAGATGTGGTATTCGAAAAAGAAATGAACTCGACTCCGAGCACCTAGTGGTGGCCGAACTATCTAAAGCGGGATGAGGTGTTATTTTCTTTTGTTATGGCAATAATTAGCTTACTTGGTTGGCACTTATTACCACAAGCATATTTCCTTTTAAGGTAATAGTGTCGATACAGAAAATAAATCTTTAAGCTTCGAGTTGTGGAATTTTCTCGGTCATCCCTATTTAGTAGTGATCGAAATTTCCCTCTTATTTTATATAGAAACTCTATTTTTTTTACCAAATTGCTACTTTACTTGGTAATCAGATCGTCTTATTTCCATATTTTTTCCACCACTTTCGTCTATATAAAGGATAGTTTTTCCCAAAATTTGAGACAATTTCTTCCTTCTTCTTCCCCTAATTTTCGAACATCAAGGTGAGAGTAGGAATAAAATTTTATCTTTTTAATAGCTTTCTTATTTATTTCAAGCTATTAACTCATGATTTTGGTTTTTCTTTTGTGTAGTACTTTGAGGTGGTGTACTCTTGACTTGAATTTTTGAGCTTCCTTCTTCAAGTAACCTTTCCTATCTTTGTCATTATTTGTTCATGACATAAGATATAGCTTAATGATGCCATAAATTACTTTAATTTCATGCTAATTACTTGAAAATAATCATGAAATCAAACGTCATATAATTTGAATTTGCCGTCAAATTTCCTTCATACCGCTTTTGCACTTTCGCGAATTTTTTCCTACTTTTTACTTATCGGATTGCCGTGAAATTCATGTGAGTGATTCCCCTATGAATGTAGAGTATGTACAAAGTTTTCCATACTTTTAAAATTGTGAGGTAGGCCTGTGAATTGCTTTTCACTGCCTCGCTTTTAGTAACTCGCATACAGCAATATCAAGGATGCTTCGTTATCCATTTGGAATGATCCACCTATCAAATCAAGGTATCAAGAGGAAAATCTTTCGAATTAGTCTCTTCTACGTGGGTCGATGCTCGAGTTTGCGTATTCATTCTCGCACTGCCGCAGTGGAATTTTCCTCAAATTCCAAATATAAACTTTGAAAATTCATATTCAATTGCTCTTATCGAATTTGGTGACCCAATCGCCACTCGGTCTTGAATTTTCTATCATGCAGATAGGTCTAACAATTTTGTATATTATCCTGCTGTGCCGAAATTCCTTTGGAGACAGTGGAGTTTTTTTTCCTTTTGTCCTTGATGCTTGTTTTTCCATATTGTTTGAGTTTGAAGAACGTGGTTCGTTCTTGGGTGTCTCCAATTCATGGAGTATCATACCAAGATGTAACGGGTATGTTGAAATACCTCTGTCCTTGAATTCATTTATGGCTTTGGTTTGTTTGCATCAAGGTTCCATAAGATTTTTTTAGCATCCATGTTCATCCCTATCTTATTTTTCCTTCTTCTTTTCCTTTCTTATGGTCTTGAGTTGGCTTATGGGAATAGGGTCTCAACACTGGCTTCCTCAAGCATTCGCTTGCTCATGAACTACGTGCTTTATGCACGAGTTCTTTCCTTGTAATCATGAGTAGGGATAACTTTGTGTGAGTAGGATCTCATCATTGACTTTCCGTGGTTGTTCCCATCTCATGAGTGCATAAACTTACTTCAGTTGATGAGTGCAGTTATCGTGAGTAGGATCTCATGATTCACTTTCGTGATTGTGCCTTCTGAAGCATACATACCTCTAGTTATCAAGCATTAAAAGAAGGTTCCAACCTCTAGTCTTAGAAAACTTTAGCTTTTAAATCATATATTCTTCGTAGATGCACTGTGATCGCATACTGGTGATCATGATCCGATCTATGCTGGACATAGCGCACATTCACACTTCTGCATAGCATGCCACGTGTCGGTATACGCCTCATGCAGGCCTTCCCAGTCCCGAGGATTTATCTCTCAATACTTTTACTCACCTACATCGAAAGTATGTCGCTTTATTCCCTGCTAAGAATTCCCATCCCTTTATCCCCTAGTATAAATTTCTTGGCTTTGGCTTTTCTTTCGTAACGATGACTTCTTTCTTTACTTACATGGCGATTCCTGCATCACAGATTTATTAATTGGGATACAGCGGATACTGCTACCATCCTTCCCTGTGAATACTGTGATAAAGTGGACGAGTACGATCGATTCGGTTCCCAAGCAGTTGTACTCTCGCTACTCGCCGCTTTTTTTTAATGCTTTCGCTATATGCATTTATTTCCCTTGAGTTATTCCTTGCATTGGTTGCTCCTCGCTTATCTCTGCAGAAAGTTAAATAGTATTTCAGGAAGCGCCGAGCTTTGTATATCCAAGTCGCCTACGCATTCTCAGATTTTCCTGGTCAAGCCAAACGAAGTTCACTTGCTTTCGGCCCTTTTTACTATTTGTCCGAGAGTTTAACCGTTGTCTTAAGCAAAGCTGTAGTGTATTTCTTGCTAAGACTTTATGGTAGATAGTTTTAGCTCATATCTGTGAGAAAGTTGCATGCTTTAAGCTCGTGTCAAGGAACGTTATTTAGTTTTACGGATAATACGCTTAGATAAATGTATCATTTACGGGTCCTATCTTTTGTCCTGGGTTCTCATCGCCTAGCGTGTACGATTCAAGCAGCGAGGTTTCGACCACGAGGTCCATTAGGTACCATCTTAGCGTTCTTTCTTTGAATGTGGATGGGTCGCCTCACATCAAACACCACGTCTCTGACTTGATAGGACCGATAGTCTTTGTTGTAAAGACGACGATCTCGTGATTGGCCCGCTCTCCAGGAAGGCCTTTGATGTGCGTTGAGTGAGTGTTCATCTAGTGAATCTAACTCTTGGAATCGCAATTTGTAGCTTCTTCTCGAGTGATTTATTCTCAGAAGCTACCCTTAGTGAGGGAATTCGACTTCTAATGGGAGGAAACGACTTGGCTCTCCATGTAAGCATGGGGTTGATTGCGTGAGAGTTTGGTACGTGGTTTTGTATGCCCATAGTGCCTCCTCCATCTTTTCATGCCAGTTCATTTTAGACTTACTGACCATTTTCTTTAGTATATTCATGAGAGTCTTATTTAAAAGCCTCGGCTAGACCGTTGGCATGTGGGTAATGCATGTGGAAGAATGATACTTTTGACTTTGAATTTGGCACGTAGGTGCGCTATTGGCTTGTTGTCGAAGACTTTCCATTATGCTGTGATAATGCACCTCGGGACCTGTGCCGATATATGAATGGACTTAATGAAGTCGGCTACCTCTTCTTTCTTTCCGGCAACAATGGCACGACTACGTCCATTTTGAAAAGTAGTCGGTGGCGGCAGAGGTATCAGCGTGCCCCTGCTTTAGCCGAGCATGGGTCTGTGTCCCGACCCCGATGCGTCAAATGGCCCACTGGCCGTTGTAGAGTGCAATGGTGCAGTGGTACGATGTATGAAATTTGCATGAATGAAATTGACATGGTGGCGGGGATTGTGCATACTCCATCTGAGTCTTTTACCGTAGTAGGCGATAGTATCCATCCTTTTGATTTGAAAATGGAGTTTGGCCCAGTGAGGTGTGCGCCTCATACTCTGAATGAGGCTTCATTCATTGCACGGCCGCTTCGTCTTTGGAGAACATCACCAGCAATGCTTCCTCGAATGATCTTTTTTGAACAATGTGCTTCGTTGAAGTGGAAGCGAATCGAGGCTACTCCATCGGATGTCTATCTTTGTGAGCGTCATCTGGGAGCTACGTCACATAAATTGTCGATGATAGGTTGTCTCCGTTAAGTAAATGGATACTGTTCATTGATGTCATGCGCCTCTAGTACCACTTAACCCCGTATTCATGGGGAATAAACACGAATTTTCGTATTTCTTTTCCTAGGAAAGCTAGTGAAGAGGCCAAACCTGCTAGAGCATTTGCCCGTTTGTTTAGTTTTCTAGGAACATTTTTAGCGTGACCAACTTCACTGATTGTAATAATTTTTCTCACATTACCCGTGATGGAATCGGCTTCTGGTTTGCTAACCTTGTATTCTTACGTGAGCTATCGATGACGGTTGTGAATCTCCATAAATTTCAAGCGGGGTATGTTTAAATCAAATGGGCGACGAGCCTAGTATAAACTTGCACGATATTCAGCTACATTATTGGAACATTTGCCGAAGCTTAGGGAAAGGAATAATGTATGAGGTCTGTTGTGGTGTGTCATGACTCCGGCCCTCCGCTTCTTGAGGGTGTGCGCTCATCCAATCGTTTGCCATGGGAAGCGTAAGCACAGCGGTCGTAGCGTCTTAAATCTGGTAATTTGTCCTTGTGACTCTCCCATTACGTAGGGACGGATGTCTGCGGGAAGTCGGTCGATACTTGTCCTTTACCTTTTGTGGTACATATACTATTTCAAATTGTTGCAAGTGGAAGGTACCATCCTGATTATTCGTCGATAAGCGCCGTCTTGGACATTACGTATTTGATGGGATTGACTTTTGAGATCAAGTTTACCGTATGAGCCTGAAAGTAGTGCTTCAACTTTTGTATGGTGAATATATTAAACATAGTTTTCTATAGGCGTCAATTGGAGGCTCGTTTGGAGTCATCCCTACATTTGAGATAATGCTTGAGTTTTTCTTTGCCCTCATCGTTTCTTGTCTTGTAATCTTTGTTCTTGTCTTTGTTATATACGGTGAGTGGTTTTTCATAATATGGAGTGCTACTAAGCGCTGAGCGGACTCATCAGGTAAGATTTAATGTCCTGAAAAGCTTTGGAACATATTGCATCCCATGTAAAGGGTACTCCTTTCTTCGTTAAAACTTCTTTGAGAGGGTTGACATTTTCTGCCGAGGTTTAATATAGACTTTCACGAGATATGCCAGTTTACCCTGTAGGCTTTTGAGTTCATGGATATTGCGAGGTTAAATGATGCCACAATGGTGTCGTTTTGGCTTTAATCTCGATTCCATTATGCGAATGGCAGAAACCCGAATTTCCTTGAGTAACGAAGACAGCTTTAGTGGGTTCATTTTGAGCTGGTACCGCCTTAGTCGTTCGAATACTACCCGCAGGTTTAGGGTGGTATTTCCTTTTGACGGATTTTACCATGAGATCATCCACGTCACATTCCGTGTTCTTATGAAGGATGTCGTGAATATTTTCTTCGTTGATATGTGGCAGGCATTCTTTAGTCCGAAGGCATAACTGTAGCGATATACTCCACTTTCAGATGCGGAGAGAGAATTTGTGAGCTCTTACGTCCATGGTCATCACAGTTTGAATGTACCCAGGCAATCCATGAAGGTTAATGGTTTATGCCTCGTAGTGACATCATCGTTAGCTCGGGTATGGAGTAGTGAAAAGTCATCTTTTGGGCAAGTATGATTCAGATCTACGGAGATACACACATACCACTTATTTGTCCATTTTTTTTGCACGATCGCATGTTTGATAGCAGTGGGATTTATGCGAACTTCTCTTGTAAACCCCGGCGTCGTGGGCTATCTGACTAAAGCAGTGAGGGTACCGAGCTCGAGGGCGAAAATCGTCGTTGGCACTTGCTTAACAAGAGCGTGAACCGCCCGACAAGCCCAAGTGATGTACGACTACCTTAAGGGTTTAGTCTCGGCATTTCGGAGCATGTCCAAGTGGAAACATCTCTGAATTCCGTGAGTAGGGTTACGTATTCAACCTCCTCTTACAGGAATCGAGAGGGGGCAGCGATGTATGTTGGGCGTGGGTCCTCTTTTAGTTCCCCGAGATTAATTTCTTCTCCTTTTATGGTTTTGACATACTCTTCTAATCTGAGGCGGGTCAGTAGCATCTTAAACTCACAACGCCTCGCCGGCCGTTATGTAGGCGTCGCGTTAGCCCGTCAGCGTGGCCTTTAGGTCGCCCGAAACGCCTTTCGAGAAAGGGGCTTTGAATCCTGATCTTTACGACTAAGGTTTTTAGATTTGTGAGGGTTGTCTCACTTCTTCTCAGGATGTCGTCGGGTTATTGCCCCCTTCCTTCGTGGATATGGCATTGGCTGTTGGCTTGGGGTGTTTGCCTTATCTGCTTTAGCCGGGTAGCGTCTGGTTACCACTTAAGCGTTGGGGTATCGTTAAGGTTTTAATTGAGACCCCCTTTTTATGGCTTCTTCTCCATGGCGGCACTTCCTGTACTTTATTTAGGTTGTGCCCTTTATCACTGGTAGCTTTTAGGGAGTAATTTTTCCTTAGGCACCTGCTTCGGGGTCATATCCAGGCTGACCGGGGAGTGCTTAAGCGCTTTGGTCAATGGTTCCGTACTCGACTTTTGGTCGACTTCTTTGGTGGCGCGAAACCTTTTAAAGGTGGCAGAAGGCTACCTTTTCTTTGGGTCGATTGGTATGAGCCGCTTCTAATTCTTTTGTGAGTTCGTCACTTTTGGAAAGGATCGAGGGCTCAGTCGAGGCGTTTCTAGGCTTCTTTGCCTCACGAGGCTGATTTTTTTCTGATAGTACTTGGCCTTTGCAAAGTGTGATTCTTCGGCGTGAAGGATTTTCATTAGCCTTAATCGTTCTTTACGTACCCTTTTTGTATTCTTGAACATTGATGTAGGGTCGAGGCTGTGGCTATTGATCACGGTCGTCCCGATGCTTTATTGTATGCGTGACTCGGGCATGATCACATGGAACCGTATAGAGGTAATCTCGGTTCGCTATTGTTAAGTGTAGAATTTACTTTTCCTAAGGCTCTTTGGCGAGCTTTGGTTGAACCCTTTGTATCCCGATATCTGAGGCATTTACTTGACTCGTCAATGGAGATTCCCAAGAGTTTTAGTGTTTGGAGTGGTAGGATGTTTAAAAGTGACCTGGTTACCCGGCTATCTAGCGTCCTTCTTTCACGCATGTATCCGGACACATAAAAATGTGAGTTGTGATAAATTCGTCTTTTTTGGGGTAAGTCTTCGTGCGTGAGGTGACAATGAATTTGGAGATTACTTAGGGGCGGCCTTAGGCGCCTCAGCAGTTCTCTACACTTAGGCGAGTCTTCTTATCTCAATCGCACATGGCATGACTTCGTAGTCGGAGTCACTGAGTAATCTGCCCATCTTGCCAGTACATAGTTTTCTTATCCGAAGTCCTGCAGTACGCCTTTCGATGGAGTCGGATGACTATGATAGTGGTGTGGTAGGCGAGACTTTGTCTTCCCCTCAGCCAGATTGCCCACTGTTGGGCTAAAGTCCATCACCTTATCTTTAAATATAAAGCACTTTTCTATAGGATGACCCAATCTCTTTAGTGCTTGCGGTAATCATTTTCCGTGCGTCTGTTGTTTTCCTCGGGGGTGTTTAGGTATGGCTTGACTCATGAGCTTGACCTTTAGCAACTCTTCGAACAACCCTGGAATGTCAGAGTCAAAGAATGGATATTCTTTGGCCTGCATGTCTTTTAGTGAGAGACGTTTCTTTTCAGAGATCGAGGAACTCCCTACGTTGCTTTTAGTTTTGAGGGAAAACTTTTTGACTTGAAGTCACGCGTATGATTCTTCTTCTCGGGTTAGGGTTGTCTCTTGGTCTTTTGACCTGTTATTTGCTCTGGAGAATCTTCTTCTTGGAGTTAGTCGACCGCTTCTTAACATTCTGACTATGGTCCATTTCCCCATATCGTAGGCTCGATTGATAGGCTGCCGGGTATCTGGGTAGTATACCCTGTAGAATGTATTGCAGGTCCCAGTGCATGCCTTGTATGCACATGTTGATAGCTGATGTTTCCGACAGCTTATCTTTGCATTTAAGGCACAGACTTCTCCATCGGTTTATGAAGTGCGCTGCATTTCATCTTTCTGGCTACTTAGCGTTGGTTAGTTCTATCACTTTAACCGTTTGCCGATCTTGAAGAGAGTGAGAAAGGAAGTTGCATTCCAGCTGTGTCCAACTATTTATAGTAGCCGGTTCCAGTTCGGTATACCACTTTCCAGATCGTTTCGCTTTGGTGGTCCCGGACAGTGTTTGACCATGTGATCCCCGTTCATACCAGCGTTGTTACATGTCTCTCCTGAAAGTGGTAGCATGTCTTTGTTTGGGGTTTCCAACTCCATCAAATTGTTGGAATTTTGGGGGTTGATAGCCATGAGGATTCTTAGGTAGAATTACATCTGCGAGAATAATAGGGCTTAACATGGGAATATGGGGAGTGACCTCATTTGATTATCTTTATTCTTAAATATGAACTCCATAGTTGTCTTCTTTGGGGTTGTCCGTCCATGAGACAAGCCCAGTGCGCTTAGCCTTTAGGCGCATTTGAGAACATGCTTTCGAGGCTTGTTGTAGAATGTTTAAAGTGTCTGCAGTGCTTTGGAAGGGTAGGCGCTGTGTGGGGGCTTCGGTTCCCTTAGGATAGATTCGGTACTTTGTGTTCATCCTCGTGATGGGCTACGCTTCCCAGCCCAAAGTGGGATAGTGAGTCATCTTGGCATTGTACTTGCTTGGCCAAGTCCTCGATCACTCTTGTGAGAGCAGCTACTTGTTCTTCCAGGGTTATCACTCCCGTCATCAATACTAGCACATAGGAGCTGGTGAAGTCAATGTAGGACTCTTTCATGTTGAAATTTGAGTGTAGACCAGCGCGGATAGAGATGAATCTTTGTGGTTGGATGCGCTCTACAGGCCTCAAGGGTATTTAAGCTCTGTGTTGCACGAGGGACAAGACATTCTGGGTAATTTCGGATGCCTAGAGATCTGCCTTGTAGTTACCCGTGTAGCTTCTAAGGTTTTTGGCAATATGTTTGGACTAGAGACCTCAAAAGTGTTTATGTTTGGAAGCATCTCTCTAAGTCAGAAATAACAAAACGAATAGTAGAGATAGTCGCACCGGGCGTGCCAAGATTTGTAACTGCTAGATAGATTTTATTATTTATAAATATGCGCAGCAATACAATAAAATCCTTTTGAAATCTATCCCAGAGTACAAAATAATTTATCAACGATTGAAGTCGACTATCCAGTCTATTGGCCAGTACTTGAATCTTTGGGCTTGGATTTGGTACGTATAGTCTTGGACTTGACTTGGACTTGAGGTCTTGATTTAGATGCCTATTTGTGGCTGTATTTGTGTTTGATTTGTGCCTGAACCGTTGTATGATCCTAAGCTGGATTGAAATTAGTGCTTTGACCGTTGTATGATCAGAAATTTGGTTGGATTTATCTGCCAATTTGGATGTGAGGCTGGAAAGGGTCTGATCAATATGATCTCTAAAATTTGGATAGAAGACTTAAGTCTTTGGACTTAGTCTTGACTTGCATATAGTCGAGCGGAGAAGCCTTAGCGGCGTATACCAGTGTGGTTATGCGAACTTGATGCTTTAGTCTTTTACATGAGTCGTGTGATTTAGACTTGATTTATTTATGTGTAATACAGCAAGAGGCGCTTATCGGCAATCTGTCTAGTAGAGTAGGTAAGTTAGCAACGGCTTATTCACGATCTTGAGTACTATCGATTGGTTATGCTTGTACAATCAAGATACCTTAGCGAGCACTCCGTGTTCCGACAGATAGACATAGGTTATCGGCTTATATCCTTCTATATTTATAGCTTAATCATGTAATTTATTTGATTTATGAGATTTGAATGATTAGATTATCATCGGTTTTGGGTATGCATCACGAAATTACTTTGCGTTTGTCGGCAATTCAACCTTATTACCTAGTTAAGGCGCCTATTTTGAGTACGAACTTGAAATTTTTGTGTTCTTATTTCAGTTCTTCAATTTAGGCACGTGTTTGAGCATAGGTTGAAGATTTGATGTTTTTCTCTTGAATAAGCAACAATCTTTAGAGGTTTTCTATGAAGAAATACCTTTTGAGTTGTTCTTATGCTAAATTCTCTATGAGCTTTTTGTTGTATTTTTTGTTGTATTTTAGGATGAAATGTTGGTTATAATAGGGGGGTATTTTAGGCTTTAGGGTTTTAACTCGATTGGATCCGCCCAATCACCTGGATTTTGATGTAACCGTTGAATTTGAAAGCCCGAAAATCTTACTTTCCACTCGCTCGAGCATATGGGTGCTTATTTTGATGAATCAAGAAGGTTCCGCGTTTCATTTAGCCCGACTTCTTTTAGAGTGTTTATTTTAAGCAAGATTCTTTTCTAGTCTTTATTTTTAAGTCACCGAGCTTCGGAACTTCCATTTCATGCCAAAAATAGCGAGAAATTGATGTAATGAATTTAGGGATTTTGAGCCTTCCCCCAACCGATTGACATTTAGTCGGGGCTATTTTCACCAAAGAACCCTCGGCGAGTTAAAATTGAGGGTTAATTATTATAAAACCTAATTTCGACTTTAATTTAATTTTGAGGGGCTTAATTCCAGAAACATTTATTCCATGCATTTTGATTTTATTAGAGGCTCGGGTTGAACCCTAATTGCCACGTGCTTCGTGTGATGAATTTTCTTTTAATGGTTTCACGATTAAAATAAATCGATTTTATTAAATTTATTTAATAAATTTCGACATATATCCCTTTAAGATTGTCAAGTTTGTTTTTCAATGATCAAAATTAACATATTTATGTTATTAATTGTACGGATAACTTCAAATAAAATCAAAATGATCCTGGATTCATAGTAACTATGTTAAAACTTTTTATCAGATAATATATGTGGTATAAAAATAATATTTGATACTTATTTCCTTGGATTGTGTTTTAACCTTTACTAAAGAAAGAAAGAAAGAAAGCAAGTGATGGCACATAGAGATGGCACATAGAGATTACATGTACTATCAAACAATGGACCATTATTTTGCCTTCTCTATCAACTTGGGTACGACTAACGAGGGGCAATTCTAGTAAAAAGCCTGCCAACATTTTTTAACCAATTTAGCTCACCTTGATAAGTTTCCGGAGTCATTTTAATTTATATTTTATGAGACATATTTGGATATTCAGAATATCTTGCATAATTACCAGATGTATTTCGTTAGAGCCAGTCCAGATTCATGAATGTACTGATCTTGTGCAAAAGTAACCTAAAAGAATATATATAAGGGTGTCAAATAATCTGATCTAACAGTGTCGATCTTATATTAATCAGAGGAAAGTAAAATCTAATCATGTCAGATGTTGCATTATCGTGGAATTATTATCTTACATAAATTATGTCCCATTATGTAACACATATATAAATTAAATAATCACCAAGTATTTAGAACTGATTAACTTAACTTAAAAATAGAATATTTTAAATACATACTCCATAGTACATATGTATGTGTAAGCCCTTTTAGAGGGTGTTAGGAAAAGCTTATTTTTTAGCAAAATTAACTTATAAATTAATTTGATCAAAGTTGATTTGGCAAAAAAATGTTTAATTAACAATTTGGGTCATGGCTTTATAAGTTGTGAGGAGATAATCAAATGAATACAGGTTAATTGCTTCGCCCGATCGCTTGAATTCGATAGTTTGAATCTCGTGTAGGGGAGGGTTTGGAAATATTATAGTCTTAACTATCCAAAAAAAAGAAATCAACTTATAAGTTGAAAAAATAGCAATTACCGACTCTTTTTCTTTTTTGCTCGACTATAGTTTGTTTGATCAGTAAATTTCTTGTTTATCCGCCGATATTTAATTTTATATATCTTATTTACCGCCGTTTAATAGTCATAAAGATTCAATTTTGAGTTATATCAATTTTTCAGCATTTTACTCTTTATTGAAAAAAATAAGTATTATATTTTTAGTCATAAAATATAATTTTTAGTTATTTTTTATTCTTTCAAATATTAAATTACTAATTTATTTATATCATAAAGATAAAAGTAAAGTGATATATAAATGTGATGTTCTAAGTCATTTGACCCTATCTACAACTCAAAAAGATTATTTATCAACTTATAAGTTGTTCATATTCAAACATGTAGAAAAAATCTGCATTTATAAACATTTTTTAGTCAAGCAAGTCAAGCAAGGTTGATAACATAAGTGGCCCTCTTATTGTTATTTATAAGTTGGTCCTTATAAATTAAAATATATATATATATATATATATATATATATATATATATATATATATATATATATATATATATATATATATAAGCTTAGCCAAACGGCCCTTAATGTTCTATATCACTAATTCCCTTTTAAATTAATAGTTTTTTAAATATGTACTCCATAGATTGCACTCAGATACTTTCCAATAAATGATTTGAAGGTGTATGTTTGAGTTGTCATGATAAATTAAATAAATACTTTCCCCTAAAACTCAATATTAATAATCTTCCAATTTTGAATTAGAGGCATTGTGTATATTGAATATTTTTTTGTTAATTAAAAAGAAGGTGAATTTCAAATCAGGAACTTCTAATCACTAATAAAAACCTTTTCCACTACACTATCAAATTAATCCATTGGGCATATTGAACGTTGAATAGCAAAACTTCGACAAGATTTTGACAACAAATAAATAAATCAATCGAAATATGAAAATGGAATTACACATTCGAAACCTCAAAAAGACCTTTCGTTAATTGAATTTGATTTGGTCCCCATCCGTTAGTGTTCTCTGAACTTTCTCCATTTTAATTTGATATTAATCGCAAAATTTATTTTTCGTTATAAGTGATGGATTTTGTTAGCACGTATAATTTTTTCTGGGTACAAGTTTGTATTGTCTTGATATTATTTTTTATTGGTTGATATGTCATTTTCTCTTCTTGAAAATTATACAATCAATAATTTTTTTTAATAAAATATTTTTTACTCTTACTTGATCGAATAAATTGAGACGGAGGAAGTATAATTTTGTCAAAGTTGCCAAACTATGACAAGTTATTTGGTAAAACTCCCACTGGATCTTGTCGATATATTGAGGAACTGCTATTTTATTATTAATTGCATCAGGGCACTAGTAGGGGAGGTTTCTTGCCTGTAAACTATAGATTATACTTCCTCCGTCTCATAATAAACAATTATTTAGATGAAAAATATTTTATTAAGGAATTTTAAAAAACTATATTAGGATCATAAAAAGTTATATTGGAAATATAAAAAATTATATTAAATTGTAAAAAGATATATTGAAATTGTAAACAATTAACTATTATTATATATGAAAAAAAATTACAGATAATCGTTTTGATCACGAGGAAGTTAGGAGTATATACCAAACTGCTTATGAGCAATAGTTTTTCCATTTATTTATATAACTTGAAGAACAATATATTGTTTTTAACAGTCAACGAAATGGCCAACAGGATTATACTTTAGTGAGTCAAAGTTGCATCTCAATATATTATATGGAGTATTAATATTAAATAAATATTGATTTCCTCATAGAATATCTGTGATTTTTTGAGAGACGACTCAATAATGTTATGAAGACTAAATGTCAATGACTTCACGGGAACTAAATCTTGAACGATTGTATATACAGTATGTGAGTACTTGCAATCGAGTAGTACAAAATAATCCAGCTAAGGTCAATATTTGTATAAATAAATATTCCCTTCGTTTTAAAATAAATAATTATTTAGATGAAAAGTAATTTATTAAGAAATTGCGAAAAGCTATATTGGGATTATAAAAAGTTATATTGAAAATGTAAAAACTACATTGCAATTATAAAAAGATATATTAAAATTGTAGACAATCAACTATTATGAAAAAATTAAAAAATTTCATCTATATTTTAAAATGGAGGGAGTATAAGGGAGTATGAGTTTTCTTGGAAACTTCCTGGAACTATTATTATACTCCGTATTTGCATATTCAATTGTTCATGCGTTAACTAGGGGGTATCATTATTATTCGATATGATCTGGTTTGACATTTATGAAAAAAATCAAACCAAACCTAACTTGACTCAGTATTTTAATCTGACTTAATTAGCTAATTGTAGATTTGTGAAGGTTGCGTTGTTGAATAAGAACTCTAGGAGTATTAATTAGTTAATAACTATGTTGGGTCTTCCTTGGTCTAATCAATGCTCAAGATAATGAATAAGGTACTATTTGTTGAATTGATCGGCATGTTTTATATACTCCGTATTCTTTAATTTGTTTTGTCAGTGATTCAAAACTCGAAGAACCAATGAAGAAATAATAATCACATGACAAATCTGATGATGCTAGAAAATGGAATTGGTAAAATTTACTTAGATTGTGAATTATTTTGAACGACTTAATTATAATTACCAAGCTCGTTAATGAAATTCTAACCATATTGATCGGACGACCTTTCACTCATCAAACTGATCAAAGTATTATGAGATCCTCAGTTAACAACAAATTTTTTTTGTTCACGTCCCATTAGATACATTATTTATGTGTTACTTAGAACTTGTCCATAGATCCCGAAAAGTTAAAATAGGTGTTAAAATCACTAAAAGTGAAAAAATTGATATTTTTTCAGCTAATTTAAAATAAGTCGTGTTCCTATAAAATTATTCACCGATCGACCCTCTTCATCCCCTAAATTTATATTCTCTATTATTTTTTTAATAATGAAGTAAATAATAAAAAATCTGTTAAAAAAACATATATACAAATTTAACCTCAAAAATAAATAAATAAAATGATGTTTGAAAGTGTATTTTAGAGAAATTGTTGAGGAAGTTGATGTACACGTTTATGTTCCAATGCAATATGGGCTACGAGCAATATCAAATGAAGACTTGCACCTTTACTTCACTTAACAGGTTTCGGCGTGATGACATCTAAAAAACATATTCTTCCGCCTAAACAATTACGGAGTATTTTCGTAATCAAATTCTTCGTTCCTATAATAACCAATCCCTTAGTAACTGGTTAATAAAACTAAAATTAGCATTTGAATTCAAACTTAAACAAAGCCACCATCCGTTAGCAGTTACCCCATATAGTAATTTTCTTGGAAGTCCCATGTGCATGTGCATCTGCATTTTTTGTTATTTCAATTAACGAATCAATCAAACAAATAACCATTTGGTACATGGTTCGTACTGGTTACAATCTTCGTACGAGAGAGTACGTCAATGTCGAATTTATTAATTAGTTGTCTGAAAGGACAATTATTTTGTCTCTTAATCAACCAAGCTGTGTTCATTGCACCTGTAAGACTTTGTTGATATACTTCCATGTGGCCACGCTGTTTTCTTAAGCATAGTGGAGTATAAGTTGATTAATTCAGTTTTACTACAACTCTAATAGTTTGGTCACGCCATGTGATAAAATTAGCACTAATAATGATTCGTTCAGTGTTAGAGAACCCAAGTCAGATTTTTCAAAAAAATTCTCTCAACATATGGCATCGAATCATTTCATGTTGTTAAAAATCCTTATTTGATAAATGCTAGTTGATTTAATTAATTTTAGATGCGTTGATGTTAAGCGTAAGCGATGAAAACACAGTAAATTCACGGTTGATTTGAGGCGTAGATAGAGTTTTAACCATTTTTCATGTTTTTACGAGGATATTTTGTCTTTCTTGGAGCTGTGTACCTCTAAATTTGTACTTTATTAGGTTATATGTTGATGCTAAGCTACTTGGCATATCTTGAGAAATACAAAATACCGCATGAAAATATGAAAAATGACAACTTCGATTTGTGACCTCAAATGCGACAGTGTTATCTGCCACTTTACAAGGAACATCAATGATCAATAACCTAAATTGAATTAGGATGATGAAATAAATTTTACTAGCCAACGTCAGTGATCTTTGGTCTTATTCTGAAATAAACAAACTCTAAAAATTAAACACAAATCCTTATCTCAACAACATTTCTCCAAAAAATTTACTGACAAATATTCACCAATCTTATTTTTTACTTTTATTATCGTACATACAACTCCGTAATACTTTTCTACTTGATACTAATTAATTTTGATTTTTATAAATAATTATAATATTGAATTTAGTTTTATGTAAATTGATAAAGGATTCATTTTAAATGCTTGAACCTGCTTGAGGCGGCTGTTTAAAGACGGATGGGCACGAGCACAGTACGAGATAACGGTTGTGATGATGACCTTTTGTCGCCATCACAGGCGCTCGCTCTCTTGTTTTTCGCATACCACTTATAAATCTGAAATGCAATTACACCATTTTTCCTTAATTTAAATTATCTATTTAAATTGTCATCATAACGTTACGTTACCGACGATGTTCGAGATTAATAAGCCGTCGCTCAGCGCTTAGCGGCTTCTGCCTGTTTCAGATCTGACGGCGGATCCGATGCAGCTGAGAATCCAGTCGATGTTACTAGAAAAACCTTTTCCTTTCAAAATCTTGAGGCGGTTGTCAAAGGAAGTATCCTACGAGGACTATTTGACTTGGTGACTAAGATAAGAGAGTCTAGATTAACTCTCGAGTCCTATGTTGAAAGTCAGACCATTGTAATATAGTGAATTCGGAAAACATAGAGAATCAAGTGGCGCCGTATGAATGGATTGATAAAAGTAACAAGAATATGTCTGGAAATAATATCCATCGCGCGATAACGTTAAAGCCCTCAGCACAATAATCCATGCAGCGGAGCAGAACCCATATCCGGCGGATACGGAGCTCTGCTTGACGAGTTGCAGAAGCCCTAGATAGAGAAAGGGAAAGGACAGTGCGATCCTTTCACGTACATCAACTCTTCGTGGGAAAGAAATGTCCGAAAGTAGCGTGCGAAACTACCATAATATGAATGAGAGAAGCCTCCGGTGCCCGCGGTGCCTGGTACACCATGACTCATGCGATCCCATACGAGAAGGCTTGAGAGTTTAGAAGACATAAAACAAATTATGAAAGCGTTAATTCCTACAACTACATCGCGAAGAGAGTGCAAAACTAAAATGCCATTTACTGACAAATTAGATGTGGTACCTTTACCCAGAGGGTTTGTACTACCTCAATTCACTCAATTCCGTGGCATGGGCGACCCTATAAAACACTTGCAAGGATTCTTTGTCAAAATGACTATAACCTTGAATAATTCAAACATATATGCTAAAGAATGTTTCAATAGCTTAAGTGATAAAGCACTCAATTGGTATATGGCATTATCTCTAAAATCTATAGATTCATACTAGCAAACATCAGATGCCTTTATTGCCAAATTTGGGTCTGCCATCCAGGAACACCAAGATGAGTGGGCGCTCATGGATATCGAGCAAGGGCCAAATGAATCCCTTAGAAGTCATCACAAGCGATATAATGACATTCTATTGACAATACCTGATGCCAATAATCAAATCGTGTATATGACCTTTTATAGAGGATTAACATATGACAAGTTGAAAAAAATGCTTGTATTAGAAACACCGTTATCCAAGGATGAGTTGACAGCGAGGGTTAGACAATATGTTGAATTGGAAGAACTAAAAAATAAAGAGTGTCGAAACAAGGATCTACGAGATATAATTACTCGCAAGAGGACGCGATCCAAATTGCCGAGAAAGAATCCTGTGTGGGAAAGGATTCAGCGAGACAGGGGGCAAACCTCTAGGAGACGACAATATGAGCCCATCCCCCAAAAAGGGTTAGTTCGATGTACGCAACCATCAATTTCAGAGCGGATGACATCATTAAGGGTATCAATAGCGGAAGTTTTCTCGCAAATAGAAGACAAGAACTTATTACCTAACCAGTGCGGATGAGAAGTGCACCAGACAGAAGAGACAAGAACTGCTATTGTGAGTATCACCGTGAACATGGGCATGATACGAATGAATGCAGAATTCTCAAATCAGAGATTCAGAAACTAATCAAACGGGGACATTTAAAGGAGTTCATAGAAAGGGGACCTCAGGGGGACATTCCACGTCATGACAGGCGCTCCACGGACTATCGCCCCCAAGTCAGCTTGAGGGAACGTGGAAGCACCAATGGCAGATTCGCATAGACACCATTCGAGTGGCATTGTAGGAGCGATTCTCGAAATTCAAGAAAGAATTATGCCAGAAGGGAGGCTTATTCCATCAATAAGACAGCGGGGATAAGGAGCGAGTTAATAACTTTCTCCGATCAAGAGTTGCATAGAATTGAATTACCTCATGATGATCTGGTGGTAATAACCCCTATAATCGCAAACTTTACTGTTGAAAGAATGCTCATGGATACGGGCCGATTACTGCGGATATCTTGTACCCTAGTACTTCCGACACATTCAGTTACCCCGCGCGGTCTATTCTGACGGTCCATGCAACAACTTTGAAAAGCACAAGCCATTCATCATCTTATGGGAAGTAGTAACACTAGATTTTATGGTGGGGCGAGGAACAAAGTATCCTGACGGGGCGCAGCATCCTGATAGCGAGATATAGCCGATTCCTCTTACAATGGGCTAAGAGGGCACCCCATGCGGCCGCCTATCTTGTTATTGTGTCGCTCTTTACTTAAGATGAAGTTTCCTACCCCGGGGTGCATAGGAAATATATGTGGTGATTAGAAAAGAGCGCGGATATGTTACCAAACATCGATTAACCCGGTGAACAAAGGAAAGAACGAGCATAATTGAAAGCGGGGAAGGGAAAATCAGATGGAGGTGAACCCGATGAGAAGCGAAGGGGAAGAGGATAACTCACCGGGAAAATAGTAGGAAGGGGGAACTGCATGAGGAAATATAAGAAGCCCTTTCAAACAAGGGAAAAAAGATAAGACTTTCCGAATAGGAACAAAGCTACGTGAAGAACACAAATAGAAATTGATAATGTTGGTTAGAGAATATGAGGATGTTTTCCCTTGGGGGTCGGAAGATATGTCTGGGATAGATCCAACGGTTACAGTACACCAGTTGTATGTGGATGCCACCTTTTGGTCGATTAAACAGAAGAAACGAACTTTCAATGATGAAGATAATTTGGTGATTGGGGAGGAAGTGAAGACGCTATTAAAGGCTAATTCAATTCAAGATCTAAAATTTCCCAACGGGATTGATAATTTTGTGCTGGTTAAAAAACTTAACAATAAGTGGCCAATGTGCACGAATTTCACTAGTCTCAATAAAGCATGTCTTGAGGATTTCTACCTGCTATAATGCTTAGGAAGGTTGGTTGATGGAAATGCGGGACATGAATTCTTCGATTTTATGGACGCATTTAGGGGGTATCACCAAATACAAATGCTCCCTACGGATTAAGAAAAAACCGATTTTATCACAGAGTACGGATTGTATTGTTGGAAAGTAATGCCTTTCGGTTTGAAGAATGCAGGGGAAACATACTACCGGATGGTAAATTCTATATTCTCTTCTCAAATTGGTCGAAATATGAAAATATATGTTGATGATATGTTGGTAAAAGCAAAATCAGGACAGTTCACATCGAAAATCTTAGGAAAACCTTTAACAGGCAAAGATAAAGTCAATTAAAGGTCAACTCCGATAAATGTTCATTTGGTGTTGTATCGGGGAAATTCGTGGGATACATGATAAGAGAGAAGGGCATTGAACCCAACCCCGATAAAATACAAGCACTACTGATGATGAAACCGCCCAACAGTTACAAAGACGTGCAAAAGTTGATCGGTTGTCTTGCTGCTCTGAATCGCTCTATATCAAAATCAGGCGAGAGGAACCTCCCCTTCTTCAAAAATCTTAGGCGCATGTCCAGAGAAAATTTTCTTTGGGATGAAGAAAGAGATATGGCTTTCCAAGGACTAAAGAAATATTTGGGGTCGCCCCAATTACTTTGGAGCCCAGAGTCAGGTGAAACCTTGCAGATATATCTCGTCATATCGGATGTGGCAGTAATTAGTGTATTGGTAAGAGAGGTAGACTTGACACAAAAGCCTATATACTACGTTAGCCATGTGTTATGTGGGGCGGAGGAGAGATACCCCATTATAGACAAGGCTGCTCTTGCTCTTATTATGTCTCTAAGGAAGCTAAAGGCTTATTTTGAATCTCATTCCATCCAAGTGATAACCGACCAACCCCTGAAGCGAGTAATCACCAGTCCCGCCTTATCTGGACGATTAACCACTTGGGCTGTCGAATTGAGCGAATTTGAAATATCTTATATCCCAAGGACAAGTGCGAAGGCCTAGGCCCTGGCGAATTTTGTTCTTGAGTGCACCGCTCACTCCTCCATTCCTCCCCAGGAACAACGTTAGAGCAAAGCCAACCCATTAACGTTTGATTGGGCGTTACATGTAGATGGGGCGCGAAATGACAAGGGTGATGGAATGGGGGTTTTAATAACTAGTCCTCAATTAAAATACAATGTAGTATGCCTTGCGATTCTCTTTTCCAACTACAAATAATGAAGCAGAATATGAAGCGACTATAGTGTGGTTGAGATTGGTAAAATCGCTTGAGGTTAAAGAAGTCTTGGTTAAGGGAGATTCAAAACTTGTGATAGATCAAATTCAAAGAGCTTGTGGTGTCAAAAGCGAAATCTTGAAAAAATACTAGGCCAATGAGATATCCATAGCCCAGAGTTTTAGGCGAATCGTTTTTTATCATCTCCCTCGAGTGGAAAATGAAGAATCGGATCATTTCTCAAGATTGGTGACAACCTACTACATCGATTTACCCGAAGGGGTGTATGTGGAGATCTGTGATCAGCCTGCCTATGAAGAATTTTACATCCATAGCGTAACAGCCACAAATTTAGAGGGTTGAAAAACTCCCATCATACAGTACTTAACAGCGGGTGTATTACCACAAGAAAAATATGAAGCCAAAACGATACAAAGTCGCATCTTCAAGTTTCAGATCTATCAAGAGGAGTTATACAAAAAATCGTAGGATGGGCCATTACTCTTTTGTGTCTCAATGAATGACATCACCAAAGTATTGGCGAAAATCCACGAGGGATGGTGTGGAAGTCATATTGGGGCAAGATCGCTAGTTATCAAGCTCACTAGAGCCGGTTATTATTGACCAACACTTGTCAAGGATGTCGTGGCATACGTGAAGAAATATGACGCCGGCCAGAGGCTCGGAAACTCTCTACAGTTGCCCACATGCCCGTTAACCCCTGTGATAAGCCTCATTCCTTTTGCCGTGTGGGGAATTGATCTAGTTGGAAAGCTGCCTAGAGCGAAAGGAGTCGCTGAATTTGCTATTATAGCAGTAGATTACTTTAGCAAGTAGATATAATCGGTTCCTCTTAAGAAAACAAAGGGAAAGAATGTTATCCATTTCTTGTGGAAGAATATACTGACACGGTTTCGCATACCCAAAGTGTTGGTTTCTGATAATGGTCCCCAGTTTGAAGGAAAAATATTAGCCGATTTATGTGAGAAGTTTGGTATTGAACATAGGTTCGCTCCTATGTATTACCCCGATCAATGGGCGGTGAAGGTTATGATCATCATCTTTAAAGGGATTAAGAGAAAAATCTCTATGGCGGTAAAGTGGATAGAAAAGGCGCGGCACATCACATGGTCCGCCGATCTCCGCGATCATGCCCACGTAGAGGCACCTTTGACCTTTTATATGTGATTGAAGCGGTGCTACCGGCAAAGTGGGCCTACCAACTTGTAATAGCGAGGTGGATTTGTGAGGAAAAGAATGATAGTCGGTTGAGAAGGCCCCGAACTTCTCGGATGAACTAAGGGATGAAGTATTGCCAAAAATCCTCAAGTATAGAGGCTCTTGGCTGTAAAATACAACGGCGATTAAAAATTGCGGTTAGCGGTGGGGAGTAAGTATTACGGCTATTCTCAGCGAGTCATCCCAAAGAACAAAGTAAACTTCATTTAGTGGGAATGGTTTTTCTTGTGTCAAAAGCGGATACTAGAGCTACGGACTTGTGAATTAGAGGATTTACATGTGAGCCAGTCCACCGGTTTACAACTTGCCTTTATAAGTTATGCAAATACTATGTGTAACCGCCCAGTATGGGAACCATTCGGCCAACTTTACCGTTAATAAAATGGACTTTGGAAGTATAAATGTCTTACATAATTATGAGGAATCGCTACAGAAGATAGCTAGCATGCGATCCTCTAATTAAAAGCAACGAAAACGAACAATTCATTAGTTAGTTGCCAAATAAAGGCCACGCGCCTCTCCCCGATAGGCGGGAGGTAAAGAGTTAAGCGCTTTTATATAAAAAAAATAAATGCTTAGACGAGCCGCCACTCCTAGAAAGGACTACATGATAATAAATCGAATGCAGAAATACGCGTCGTGTAAGAGATTTACTTGACCACTAAACATTCGCTCACTTAAAATAAATTATGTTAATATCTCTTGTGCATAAGATGCCGTGTTAACGTAAAGGGGCAAGATAAGAGGATAGGAGTTAAGACAAATGGCGAAAGAAGGTCCATATAAGCCGATCATCGAGGTGTTCCGAAAATACACGTTAAGCGCGATCAAAAGGAAACGCAAAACATTAATATGCATAATTTACAGGATTAATAACATTTTTTTCCTCTTCAAGCAAGGAAGGGTCATCAACTGAAAGTGAAGAAAACCATTCTGCTGGATAATCCTGAATGAATTCTTGATAACTTGCCACTAGTGAAGAGTGGGAATCTTTATAAGATTTGACAAAACTTCGCGAGGAGAGGCAAAAGCGGCATCTTTACGGTGGCTAATTTGACCGAGTCTCCTCGAATTGATGAAACAACACCCTCTAGGCGCTTTTGAGTCAAGCGGTTCAGAGTAGTTCTTTGGCTTCCTTCGCTTTCGCCTCTGCTTCATTCGTCCTTTGGGTCCTGTAGTGACCGCGAAGCAAGCAAGTTTCTCATGTCTGGCTGCCCAAAGCATGACTATCTTTCTTGAACTCGTATGGCCTCTGAGATTTCCTACCGTAGCGGCTTTGTCCATGGATCTCTTTAGCTTCCATCTTCTCATTGTAAGGAGTATTAAGGGATTTACAACTGCTGCCGTATTCACCCTCGACTCTTTTGGATCCGCCCGTTGTAAGGTTTCCGCCGTCCGACGCCCGATCTGACTTCGTCAGGCGATGACTGCGAGCTAGGGCGTAACTCGTTAAATCGCCTAAATAAAGTAAGAAGTTCAATAAAGGGAAAAGAAATCAAAACAAAAGAAAATTAGTTAAGATGACGGTAGCTACCTTGTTATTCCTCCTTAGTTGCGCCATGAATCTTTAAGGATGGCGGAGCGAATCGAAGCTCTTTCGATTTAACCGAGCATGGAAATTCTGCTGCTTGCCATAAAAACTGCAATTCGCCATAGAATTTGATTGATCTGTGCGAATCCACCCAAATAGTTGGTAGAATAACTGGTTTGCCTTGGGGGCGTCGAACCTACATGCAGCTTTGTTATTGGCTCGGTTGAATCCGCGGAGGGTCTTAACTCTTTCGCCGCCCAAAGGTTACCGCCTGAGAGGATCCTCGTTTGTGTGAAAGCGATCGGCAATGATTGGGAAGGTATAATGGAAGACTCATGAAACTTTCTTTGCTTGTGAGGATTTTCTAAGAGGAGGCGGATATAGTAGAGGCTTGCAAGAAATCGTAGTCGCCATCAAGGATGGGGAGATAATTTGCTCCTGAGAGGAGGGAACCTCTGGAGAAGTCTTCTTAGTTACTTGGCCAGAAAAAGGCGGGGCCTTTAACCTCAGTAAGAATGGCACCTTATTAGGCTGACCACTAACTGTTTGAGCCTTGTTATTTCGCACAGAAAGAGAGAAGATAATAAGTCGAGGGTCGTCAATTAAAGCATGTAAAGAAAAATTATACCCCCGAGAAAGCGGATGGAGTGGCGGATGGGTCAAGTGCTTCATCGCGAGATTAAACCGGCAGGTTGCGTACGCTTCCTCATGATATATTTTTGTATTCAAATTGTCTGGTGAAGGTTCTTTTTAGGGTGGCAATCTGAACGGTTGTTAAAGAAGTCGCGGAAGGTTTGGGATGATTGGCTTGAGGAACCCCAGGCAGGAACATCTTCCATCCGTCCGCCCCTCATGTAGCACCATTTTCTATCCTAGCGACATACATAAATTTCCCGGGTTTCTTGGGTACAAAGATGTTGCTGACCGCTGCGGCTAAAGAGGTCAAGTATCCTAAATGGGAGGTGTTGTGCATGTTGAAGAATAAACATAGGCTAGGTTGTATATTTATCATCCTACACGCCACTAGGAAGGTAGTAATAGTCAACCAACCTACATGTCTAATCTGTCCTAGAGCGCGGTTGACCGCCTTGAATAATTTGACAAAGGAAGAAAGGAAATCGCACCGTCTAGCCCGGTGACTCGATATACATCATGATCGACTAGGCGATAGGACATTTGGAGCAGGGAAGGGTCCTGAAGCGGTTCAAATATTTGTTCTCCGCTTTAGAGGAAGGTGCGTCGGCGGGCTAGAATACCCAAAATATCCCCTAAAGTTGCTAAGATCCTCATCGGTTAATTTTACTAGTAAGGATTTTCTTATAGTCGTAGAGTCCCTTGAGCACCGTGTAAATCATATACTTGTAAGTCTTGGTTGGAGAAAGGAACAACATTGGAAAGTGGCGGATTAGAAGAGGAAGAGGTTGGTGGAATCATGGCCAGCGGTTGTAGCAAGGCCTCGCCTCCTAAAGAAGGATCGTCATTTAATATATAAATCAATACATCCATCCTCGATTTCCATGACCAAAGCCCGATTCGCTATTTAAGCGTAACCTCTGAGGAATATACATGTTAGTCAGGTCATAGATGGGAAAAGTTAAATCTCCATACTGTTTTCGCTTACGAGCCCGAATAATCTAAAAAATGCAAACAGTCGGGATCAATTACCTTGACCGGCGGGCTTGGCCTAGATAGTTTAGCATTGTGGCGAAGTTTCTTTAGGCGAGCTGTTGAAGCTGCGTTGGGATTTTCTTCGGAATGATCGTCAGACATGTCTATAAATAACCAAAAGGAGTCAGTGAATTAAACACGGCGGATGAAGTATTCGAAAAAATACTTGAATCAAAGAGGCAATTCGAGGTAGAATTTGAGCTGAAGAACACTCAGCGTCCTTTGTTGAGCAGGTTGTAGATAGGTGATTAAACATTCAACATACCAGACCAAAAGGAAGATTTCTAATGAAACATCACCATAAAAGAAGTTATATTGACATAAAGTAAACAAATTACCTCTGGATTCAATGAAGATCTTCGATGGAGTTGATGAAATATGATTTTGGGAAAAGGTTCTCAAAAGGTTTTCTGATGAATAGTTTGAGACAAGGAAGAAGAAAAAGTACACTTATGAAAGGAATGTTACCTTTTATAGGGGAGCTTTGGTCCCAATGGCCTCTGGCATGTGTTCCAAGATAAGGGCAATTGTACATGTAGGGTATAGTATCCCAACCTGATCGGGTTAGTTAAGTGGCAAAAAAAAGGTCTAATTTAGGTTTATCCAGCCGCATCTCCATGGAATGGCCCTCTTGGTCTCACTAGCGGATATATATACGGGTTGGAGGCGATAAAGAGTACGCGGATGGGCTTGGGCTTGCTTTCTGAGGATTAGGGTTGTGATGATGACATGTGTCCTCATCACAGTCGCCCACTCTCCCTTCACTCCTAATCTCTCTCTATAAATACCGTCCTAATTCAGTACACTTTCCTTAAATTCAAATTATCTATTTAAATTGTCATCATAATATTCCCATTACTAACTTGATAGTCGGAGTGTCTGCGTCACCGCAGCGGTCGCTCTTTCAGTACGACAGCGGATCCGATGCAGTAAGGAATCCGGACTGGCGCTTTCGAAAAACAGCTTCCTTTCGGAATCTTGAGGCTTATCAAGGTGCATTCCCAAGAGAATTTATTTATTCAGTATTTAAGATACAAGAGTCAATTAACTATCGAGTCTATATTTGAAAGTTGAAAGAGGGCCATTGCTGTCATTGAATTCGAAACATAGAGAATCATAAATGTTAAAAAGTAGTATCCTAATTTGATAAATTAGGAGTATAAAATTGAAGTTTAATGAAATTTTATTGAAAAACTATCTTATATGGTGTTCAATAGATTGAAAGTTAGACTCGTTACTAGTGCGTTCGATATAGTTTGCTTAAATATTATTTTGTTTAGGCAACATGTCAGATAATAATCTAATTTACTTAAATATTATTTTGTTTAGGCAACATGTCAGATATCTAATCTAATCGAATTACTTATAAGCACATTAATATTAAATATATAAACATAGGTGACTAATATGCAACTTATTATTGAAAGAAAGAATTAATAGGCAACTTGTAAATTATAATTGAAGACTAAATTGTATGTTTTAAAATATATGATCATCTAGAAAAAATTTTTTGTTTATAATTTTTATATACCTTTTATAATTCTAATGTAGTTTTATATTTTGATATATAGTTTCTGTCTTGTATAGTTTTCGCGTCGGCTTTAATAAAAAATAATTTTAAATACAACAATTATTTGTTTAAAAATGAAGAGAATATGATCTTATTTTGAGGACCGAACAAAAATTTAGTTATACTCCCTCCAATCTCCATCTCTTTTTATTAGGGATATTTTGATGGTTCAAAAGACGATGAACGTACTTGTTTATCTACATTCAATATTCCAATCTCTGACATTATTATTACATAAAATAATTTTCATCTAAATAATTATTTATTTAAAAAAAAAAGAGAACACGATCTTATTTTGAGAACCAAATAAAAATTTAGTTATACTCCCTCCAATCTCCATCCCTTTTCATTAGGGATATTTTGATGGTTCAAAAGACAATAAACGTAATTGTTTATCTACATTCAATATTCCAATCTCTGACATTATTATTACATAATTATAGTCATACAAGAATAAAAATAAAAATTGCGCTTATCTCAAGTTGAATTGTCATCGACAGGTATTATTCCCTTTAAAATTCCCTTTTTGTCGAACTAATTAATTCCTTCCCGCATTCGTAAGCAACCGGAACTCCAGAAAGAAAGAAAAAAGTAGCTCAACGCAAAAAAAAAAAAAAAAAGGTTTGTATAGGACTCTAAAGGCTTGTTAATTATACTTTGATACTTTCGTTTTGATTTTAGATATTTAATTAGTCAATATAACAAGACAATGACTTGGGAGTTAGGATAGATATTTGACTAATGTTGATTATGTCCCATCTTTGAACGTGGATAGTACTGGACAAAGACCCATATTAGTTGGGGTCAAGTCAACCTAAGCCACATGATCAGTTATTATAATTACTTAATTAGTACTCTTTCCAATTTTTTTAGTTATCATGATATTAAAAAGTTATTTTAAAATACTTGTCATTTAAAAGTATGTTATACTTATTGACAGTCGGTATATGACAGGTTCTTGAGATACAAAATAAAAAATTAATTAAAGTCTTTGAAAATAAAATGAAGCCTTGATTTTAGCATGGTATCCCCACTAACGAAGTGTTGGGGTAACTAATCATTGGTAGTACATGGGATTTAAATTCCATAATGGGGAGCAGTAATTCTGGGGCAGAAATTTCAAAGAAACAGCTGTCGGATGAACCGAGCTATGCTCATGAGAGCTTACTCTGTTTTTTATGGGGCGCCGTTTGAGTCAGTTTGTCAGCTTATTTTATTTTTTTATTAGGTTTCCGTCAAATTTATTATTTTAATCTCATAAATTTGGGGAATCCTATTTTAATGTCACGTAAATCCTACGAGTGTATAATTAGGTTAATTAATGATAAAACCTAATTTCGCTCACTAATTAATTCAGTGTTAAAATATTAGAAACATAATTTTAGACATGTACAATTTTAAGTGGAGGTTCGATCAGCTTACTGTCGTCGTGTCACACTAAAATTAACCTTTAATTAATTTATTAATCGACCCTCTTAAATTAAAATTTCATAATTTAATTAATTAAATTTTCACCGTCTACAAGAAGTACTCATGAACTAATAATACGAGAAGTTCAACAAATTAAATACATAATGCAAGATTGTGATATTTCTTGACTTGTGGTTGCATATTTTGATTGTCCAAGAATCTTTAACCTATCTTCCATGTTCACATATTTTGATATTTGTGGATGCATATTTTCATTACTTTCTCCATATATCCCGTTAGTGGTAGGCTGGGAAAGCGGTCGTCTTCTTAAAATTTTGAAAATTATATTTTTCTGCTATTAAAAAATAGAATTTTATCGTTTATTATTAAAGAATTAAATTGTTTGCCCCTAAATTTTGTATTTCCTTCATTTATATAACATTAGTTCATTCAGCACTCATTTATATAAAATTTAAGTTAATACTATTATATGATATAAGTAGTGATCGTTTAGCCTAAACGCATTTTATTAAACTAAGATTTGATTTTACCATTTTTTATGAGAGTGAAAATTATCAACAAATGAAAATAAAAATATTAGAAAATAAAACAATGATGTTAGAGAATTTTTAAAGCTCACGTGCAAAAGTGCGTTGATAGTAGCTATGAATTTTTACAACGATATTATTTTGATACAAAACTTCGTCCCTAAATAATCGTTTATAGTAATACGGATATTTGTATCCAATAAACATTTTATTAAAATCAACTTATAAGTTGATTTGGCCAAATAAGCTGTTGGCTAACAATTTCAGTGTAATAAGTTGAAATAAAAAGTAGCAAAATCTGGCTTTTTTCCAACTTTTTACTTGACTTATAAGTTAGTTTTGGCCAAGAGTAATTTTATAGTATCCCTTAATATACAAGCTTTATACCTTATTTATTTTTCATTTAATAGTCATAAATAAATAATTTTTAGTTAAAAATTTTTAAGCATTTTATTCTTTATTTAAAAATAAAAAATAAATATTATATTTTTAGTCGTAAAATACAATTTTTAGTTATATTTAGTTTTATTCTGCAAAATTATTCTCCTCTGTCCATAAAAGATTGATCGCTTTTGACTTTTTATATTCACATCTTGAGCTTTATTTATATATATATTTTTGTTTGTATTGTATAATACTTGATAAAAGCCTCGAAAAAATACATTGCAAACTCTTTCATTGATATATTTTTTTTATAAGATATTATCTGACGCGAATATAAATATATTTAAAGGTCGAAGTTTAAAGACATAAAAAAATGGACAATATTTGTGGGATGGAAAAGATTTCCTAATTATTTATATCATAAAAATAAAAAATAAAGTGATATAAATGAGTTGTCTTTATAAGTGGCACACAACTTAAAATTCTCTATCAACTTATAATAATTTATGTTAATTAAACAAGTCAAAATAAATTTGATAATTTATAAATAACATTAAGAAAAATAAGCTTAGCCGAAACATAGAGTATTTGTCATTTCAACTATAAACACTTGCCAGCAAATGTAAATCAGTGAACACTGCCTGGCTGGCTATAAACCAAATAAAAGCCAGTTTTTGAAGTTTGAAGCAGAGAGCAGAAAGCAGAAGAAAATGAGGAGTTATTAGTTTACTTGTGCCAAAGTAGGGTAGGATATACTCTCAGCTGAGCTACTTTTGTTGACTACTTAACATCATGTTTTGTGACAATAAAAATCACCAAAGGACCTAGCTACTGTAGTCCCAAGTCCCACCTGAACCTAAAGTCCCTCAAAATTTGCATTTTTATACAGAGTAATTTTTATTCTCCTTCTAGACGTACACAATAATACGGAGTATGTCTCGATAACATTATATTAATTGAGATCTTAACCAATAAACACTATGTATTTGGACTACGCTTGACATATGGATTAGAAAACGTATTTTTAGTTTTATGTGCATGTAATGTGAATCCTAGCTCCACCCTGAGTGCCACAAACCACTTCCAATTCGATTTTTTATACTCGTATCTTAAACCAATAATCTGATCGAATTTCAAAAAATGTTAACAATAATTGAGTACATATGTTAACTGTACAGATCGATAACAGCTTCCTGTTTTTTCCTGGACAATTGATATCTATTTATTCCTATATTGTTCAAGAATATATCAGTTGGATTTTAATTACAACAATATTCAATACTACCTACTACGAACTTTTTGCATGTGTATGTTTTTAGCCGTTTTTGCAATGTTTGGTAATATATATACAGTTATACATTATTGTTGTAATTTAAGGAAATATAATATTATGAACACGTGTTTATTTTGTTATAAACGAGCAGCGTGTTTATTATAACGAGCAATGATATGGTATGAATTAAGTAAAGCTTGAAAGAAAATCTGTGAGGCGGGCCAGCTAGAAATTTCGTTATAACGAGATGGAGGAAGCAATATTCTGAAGATTTAAGCGAAATAGGTGAGATAATCTTTCTTAAAGAGTCTTCTAGAAAGCATGGCTATTTGGTGCAAAGAAAAAGTAAAAGCCCAAAAAGCTTTTATAGAATTATTATTGAAAGCGAAACTCATAAAGTTTAGATGTTAAGGACATTAGCATAACTAAATTGAGAGACATTTTAAAAATCACCAAAAGCAGATTTTTTTTTAAATGCCGGATAAGCCCAGAAAACGGTTTATCAGGACTAGCACGGATATGCCACGGTACCGGATATGCTCGGGGAGATAATGAGCCGAGATGTGCTTAAAGCCGTGCACAATATGCCGAGATGCCTTTGGAATTGCCGGGGGGCACGTGGCTCACACTTTCATTATGTTGCTGCCTGAATGACTCAGCTGACTCTGAATATTTAGCAAGTTCGGGCAATCTTTGAAACTTGTTGTGTGGAATAGAACGTACTTGTATCAAGCTGAGATTTATCTGGGTACCCTTTGTTTCTGTGATTCTCTTCTCGGCTCTCCTCGAGAAAATGATATCTGTGATAAGTTTGATCCTCTCGTGATAAACTTGATCCTGGTCAAGCATATTGCACTCGAAATATCCTGATACCGCGATAGCTTGCTCGTGATGTAGTCCCCGAATCGGTGACTAATCCTGCAGGCGGTCCCTCACTTGGTAGCTTACGTAAGCCATATACTACGCCTCGATGGTAAAACAGTAGCTATGAATTTTGCCAAAATAGCCCTCAACTCACAACAAAATCACAGTGAACTTCCGCCATGCTTGATCGTCAATTTTTGCTTTCAGCATCTCCATGCATTACTGAAATCGAGAATATCCGAGGAAATAATACCGCGATATACGCGCCATAGCGAGACTAGCATCGGATGTGCTCGAGATATCACGGGCTATCTCTTCATGGCTTGCCCGATGCTTAGCACCGGGCTCTCCGTGAACTACTAAAAACAACGGCATGTCATCGAGGTCTGAGTGCGGGGCCTTAGCATACGTTAAAACTGTGCCTTGGCATAAGGAACCGCAGACATGTATTCCTTTTCTTGAACGACTTAGGTGAAAATGCCACCGATAAATGTGCATTAAACTAGGAGCATAAATAGGCTTTGCGAAGTCATACCAAATCTTGATAGAATCTTCTCGATGTAGCCATACGTGACAAAAGAAAAGCTTCCTCTAACTTCTATCTCATGAATCTCCATTCCAAGAATTTTCTTGTAGTACCTAAATCTTTCTGCTCAATCTTTACAGAATAGTCCATGACTTACAGATAATCGACTTGTTTATTCTGACTAACAACATATAAATCTACATATAATACGAGTAAATGAATGTCCATCTTTGACCTTGTTGTAGTATACACAAGCTATCATATGAATTCCTCAAATACCAATCTCCAAGCATGTAGCTATCAAACTTCTTGTACGGCTGCCTCGAAGCGCCCCGAACCATACAAAGGTTTCTTCAGCACGCAAGCGTGGTATTCTTTTCGGGTTCTTGGAAACCATCACCAAGCTAGGTCGTATAAATATCTTCTTCGAGTCTCCCATGTAGGAAGCGGTCTTCGCATCTAGTTGCTCGAAGCTCCAAATCGATGTGCAACTATAGCAAGAAGCTTACTGCGATAGAAGTATGTCATTCTGAGATGAGAATATCTCGTTGTAGTCCACTCCTTCTTTTGACTAAAACCTCTAGAACAAATCGGGCATATCTTGTCTCTCAAATTTGGTGACAATACTTCCTTATTGAATAACCGTTTACAAGTGACAACCTTCTTCCTACCGGTTTTTACGTAACTCCCAAATCCAGTTTCTTTTGAAGTGACTCTATCTCGTCTCACGTAGCGTGAAGCTATTGGGCAGAATTTCGTGCCGGTGGCAGCTTAACATAAGAAGGCTGGTTATGAGTTAACTTCCTCACCTTTTGTAAAGCAAAACTGACATATTCTCATATCGCCATTAGGAGGTACTCCATAGTTTGCTCTTCTACAAGGCGATCTAGAGCCAAACTCGATGTTCAGTGGAGCGGCGTGCTTACTCTAGTGGCGAGGAGCGTCAACCTCCGTCATGACTAACTTGATCCTACCTCCCTTTTTATGCCTTTCCATCTTCATCTTCAGCAATAAAGTACTAAAATTAGATTAAACATGGAATTTTAAATCAAATACAACATTCACCTTTCAGAATAACCCTCCGCCAGATGGTGATCAACTACTATAGCCTTTTATACCATCACGCCTAGAAATACTTCCTTGCTTCGCTACCGACTCGATTTCCTCCATTCATGATAGTAAGCGTACGCTTAAAAAGCTTTCAAGCTTGAGTAATCCATGAGACTTTCAAACCATAGTTCATAAGGAGTTTCAAATTTATGGTTGTGTGTGGACCTCGGTGTCAGATAACATGTTGTACTAATTTTCCGGCCCAAAACTTTCTTTACAGTCCGGCATTGAGAGCATACATACAACCTACTCGAAGTGTTGATTAAGCCTCTGCCAATACCATTCTGTTAGGGTGTGGCCTTTCGGCTGTATGATGTACAGCGATTTCACCATTCGGATGACGAGAATTCCAAACCATTGTCGGTTACCGACCTCTTGATCTTAACACATGCGTTTTCCACCAAAATCTTCCTTATTTGAATTGGTTGAAAAGCTTATCGCCCTTACGCTTGTTATAAACACCGTCGTCAGCAGGTATTCATCGATCAAAGATAGAAAGTATACGTTGTCTCCCCCCCAGAATCAATGCGTGAAGGACTGACAGTCGAGGTGGATGTGTCAGAGTGTGCACTTGGTCACATGAGTTGCCTTAGGAAAATTCTTGATTTGGCTTCCCAAATACAATGCTCACAAAACCGAGATCCTTGTGCCCACCTAGAAGATTATCCTTGGCTAGAATTTGCGTCCCTACCGCTCGTATACCCGAAGCCTCATATATCATGACTTGGTTATGCTTAACTTTAATCCCGACCTCGGAGGAAACAGCTGGCGTGAGAATCTCTAAAGCGTAACATGCGGGAAATACAAAGTACCCGCTTAACACCTTTGAGAATCACTTTTGAACCGTTGAAGACATTGAAGACTCCGCATTTTTCATTTAGTACTTCTTGTCTAGAAAGAGAGATATAGATGCTTGATCATATGCTAATACATTACTTTTCGCGTCGTTCAAAGTGCCAAAACTTCCATCATTGAGTCCTAAGCAGTTGGGTAATCCGACCACCTTACAAGTAGAAGCTATTGGCCATGGAAATGTTCCCCACCGTCCAACATTCACGGTCAATAATATTCTCCTCGGACATATATATGATATGAAACCCGGAATCCATAACCAGCATCGATATAATGTGTGTCCGCCAGTAATGCAATGTCCTCGTCGGACTTTGAACCATCCTCGACGCGGCGGTCCCGGTGCATTACCAAATTTTCACTTTTCTTCTTGGGACATTCACTCTTTGAGTGACCACTTCTCACCTAATAGTTACATGTGTCTCCTAGTTTTGACCCTTTTTAATGGTTTCTTGGAGAACTTTCTTCCAGTTTACCATAACTCTGATTGTTATTGGCTATAAGGCCAACGGCACGATTATCCGAACTATGACCCTTCACAGTATGTAGTATTTCTCTCTTGTGGAGACCCGACCCCCTAACCTCCTCACAGAGATAAAGAATCTTTTTCGTTTGTCGTTGATTCTCTAAAATTCTCCTTAGGATGGAGGTAATAGAGGCTAATAATATCAATGCGTCTTAAATCATCAATTTGAATCTCAATACGCCGTCTAATAATATTGAATTTGTCGATCTGAATGATCTTTCACAGATGTACCTTCCTGTATTTGAAGGCCAAATAGGCGTTGCTTCAAGAGCAACTTGTTAGTTAAAGGTCTTGAGTCATGTAAAGACTCTACGAAACACACGCGATCCGGCGGATGTGTCTTTGTTCAGCGCCAGCCCAATGAGTAAATCGCCAGGTGATACTTGGCCAGCGTTGAATGTGTATTCGTATAAAGATGCCATATTCTGGGATGAGGGGTTTATTTGAGCATGAAGGTGTCCCAGCCGCTTACCGTTTAAATAACGATTTCCACAAGTTGGAAAATTTGTTCACTGTGGAAACTACCAGCTGACTTTGCCTTGTGCCGTCGATGATAACACTTGGCTACGATCTAGGTTTGTTATAACGAACACGTGTTTATTATAACGAACAACGATGCAGGCCAGGAATTAAGTAAAAACTTGAAAGAAAATCTGTAGAGTTTTACGTGGTATCCCCGAACAAGCGTTTGTTTGGACTAATCCTTGACGAGCCACGAGAAATTTATTTATAGCAGATGGAGAGCAGATCATAAGATTTGTGAAATAGTTGAGTTAATCTTTCTTAAATGCTTCTGGCGCAGCGATTTAGTGCGAAAAATACTAAAAGCTGGCGCTTTTATAAGCATCAGTATTGACTAAACTCTCTAAACTTTAGATATGAACTTTGGCATGTAAATTCAAGGCATTTAGCAATATATATTATATATATATATATATATATATAAATATAAGTCTCAGATTAATTATTGTCACACAAATCACATGACAACTTTATAGAGGCATTTTAGTCGTTTCATATCAATTTTTTTTTTGAAAAAAAAAGGAGCAAAAGGCAAGAATGATCATTTATTTCATACCTAAAGTTTTTGAGCAACACGATGGGCATTTCAAAATTAATCGATCACTTATTTTTATCAAAATGTTTTGATAAAGATATTACAATCTAATTTTGAATTTTTTTCCTGAAAACTTAGCTATTAAATGACTAAAATCTCAATGCGTGCCACGTGACGGTAGCAGGAGATTCTTGAAAATGAGCCGAAGTACCAAGCTGAAGTCGATATTTAAGCATAGAGTGATCGATTGGGATATTTTGAAACATAAGTGATCAACGGGCCATGCTTACGGCTTGTAAGTGATCGTACTGCCTTTTGCCTATAAAAGAGCGTTAAAAGGTGTCAATTTCTACCGATTTTGACTTAAGCGTCTGTGTGAGATTGTCTTCAAGCGAGTTATTATCTGTATCATTAAATAGTATTTTTTTTTAGGAGTGAAATTCTTAAAGAATATGTCAAACTTAGTTTGATTGAAGAAAGAAACATACTTGTGTTAGTTGACAAGGATCATAACTAGGATTACGATCCGACGGCTAGGATCATTTCGTGTTTACTTTAGTAGATTAGTTTCTTTGTATAAATAGTAAATTCAATGTAATTAGCAATTAAGGAAAAGTGAAGAGTTAATAAAAATATTCATGATGAAGATTCTCTTCCCTCATTTTTCTCATTTCCCTCCTTTATTCTATCTTTATCAATTGTTTTTTCCCAATTATTCAATAAACAATAATCAATTCAATTCAATTAGCTTCCACATTTATAAAATTCTTCAAAGTCCAAAATTTGCCCCCCTATTTTTAAATATAGTAATTAAAAAAAATTTGAAGTAGATTCCTTAAAAACATGATCTATTTTGTGTGTAGTGTTACTCGTTCTTAAGGGCATGCAAGTGTGACACAAATGTAATTAGGAGCGAATATAAATATGTAACAAGATCCAACTTTATGGAGTAATAAATTAGGGGATGAGGAAAATTAATCGGTTCATTACAAGCATGCTTCAAGTCAGCCACCTACCACCTCATAATCTCCTATTTTAACGGTTGTTTTCCCCTATGAATCTAGTGAATATATTGATGTGGCCTTGACGAAATTTTCCTAGTATCCAACTAGGAATGGTCCTTCATCTATGAATATTTTCTTTGAATGAAAATGACGAGTGGAACAGTGAAATTTTAATTTGGGCTACTTGCTTGTTTCCGACAAGACAACCATTAACGTTATAGTCACTGGTTTAAGAGTTGCGATTTCTGCCACTTGATTTGGAAAGTTAGCTAAACAAACTGTCAATTTATCCTTACGCATGCAGTCTTGAGTTATTTCAAAATTTTGAATTATCATCTTTCTATATATTTTCTTTGTGAATAGCTTGTTTCGTGTTTTTGAAAGGAATATGTTATTAATGTTTCAAAATGATATCTTATTACACATGAAAATATATTAGATATCTTGGGAGACCATTGATCAGAAGGAAAAAAAAAACTCTTTTTCAAAAGCCGCCGGGTGGACGGGTAGGTAATTTCTATTGATAAATAAATCAACACAATTTAACATGTAAAAATTCAAATAGTACAACACCCAGTTGTTTATCTTTAGAATTTTTTTTTAAAGAGGATCCATCTTGTTCCCAATGATTACTAGAATTTCTGACACTTCGATTAGAGGTGAATAAGAGTCTTACAACATGCACACCAGATTTCCGATAAACTTTGCTTAAAATCAACTCCTTATACTATTTTATCAAATATTAAAATTACTTTTTAGTTTTGACACAAAATCAGATTCTCTATTTTATTATTATTATTGATAAAATACATCAATACAAATTCATTTAATTGATATTTTAGTTTATTAATATAACACTTGATTATAAATTAATTTTCTTCTTATTATTAAATATTATAATAAAAAATCAAAATTGAACACAATAATATTTAACTAGAATGACATATATATCAAGTATTCATTAATAAAGTTCCCCCTTTATATTTTATCAATATCAGTTTACATAATTAAAGAAAATAATGTGAATAATAGTAAAAGAAAATAATGTGAATAACTTAATTTCTATTAGAAACATTATAAGAGAAACAAACCTAAACTCCTACTTAGAAACATTAAAATACGGTATATATATAAAATAAAAAATGGTACGAGAAACAAATGTGGTAAAATATTAAGAATGAAATAAGTGGCAGGCAGATTTCTTTCAACTAGAATGATATATAGCAATTACCAACTCACAAAATGATAATGTGAATAACTTTAAGTTTCAAAAATAACAAATACTCTGTACTATTACTACAAAATAAACATAAAATAAGTACATGAAACATAATTTTTGTTGGCCCAACATAGATGAGCTTTGTCATTTGAAGTAGTACGCCACCCTCAATTCAACGCCAGGTCACCTTTGGGCTTTGGTGTAAAAATATGTGGATCATATTTATGAAATTCAAGCACTGCAAATGTTGAAAAATGAAATAAGTCTTCTGATCTTTATAGTATTGATTTTATGCATAAAAGAATCCCCTCTTCTGCTACCAAAAGTATTATCTAGTGAAGAAATAAGAATTTAGATTGCTTCCTCTCATTTTTCTCTGTTTCAATCGAGTAGTAATAATATAGTAGTATCGTGTTAATCTGAGCTATTTAATACCCGGTTTTTATAACACGTTATGTGCGTCGACTACATAGTAAGTGCTTACTATTAGGTATATTATCTGTCCTTACCACTTTTGATATTTATTTTGTTATATATTATTATAGATACTTGGTATATGTCGAGTATTACATACTTAGAACTTTATTATAGATAAACGAGGGTTATATGTCGAGTGATACATAATCGAGCTTTTATTACTTATTATTGTCCGCTTGTTACTCTTGTTATAGTAAGCGACATCTCGTCAGTGACCTATAACTAGTAGTTTATTATTGTTATTATTTTATCTTGCTCACATTATAAAGCGCTTGAAATCGATTGGTGATCTACCTCTTAGGTTAATTTCTGTATTTTATTTTTCTTATTGCTTGGAAAGATCTGGTATATAATAATTGGCTATTATTATGGAGAAGCGGCATTTCCCCTTACGTGATCTATAATAAAGAGGTATTATGAAAAGCTGCGTCTACATACAGTGATACATAATAGCGTGGCTATTATAGAAAAGCTGGCATCTCCGTCAGTGATACATAATAGCGTGGTATTATTATGAAAAGCTGGCGTCTCAAAGATGCAGTGATCTATAATAAGCGTGGCTATTATTATGGGCGGCATCTCAGATCTAGTGATCTATAATAAGCGTGGGTATTATTATGGGCAGCATCGTCGAGTCTTCTTGTAATAAGCATGATTATTTGAGTGGAGGATTAAATCTTGCGTATCGTGTTTATTTACTTACTAACTTGGTGGAGGTATAAAGCATCTGGCCTGTTATTATCTAAGCTATTGTGTTATCTTCTTTTATTAGATTATTGGCATGAATTATTTGTTTATAACCATGTGTATTATATTATCATATGTGTCATGATCAGATTATTGCGTCCCAACAACTCACATTAAATCTTAACACGCCAAAAAATATTTTCATCCCCACTTTTTGTAGCGGTAATGAGCAGTAAAATTAATATTTTTCTATCCTCAAGCGGTCGTAAGGTAATAAAAGCGGTAACAATAACGGACCTTCTCAAAATTTGACTCTATAAATGCTTATTCACCGCATTTCTAAACATTTTTTCTCAAAGTATTTTATAGCAATTCAAAATGGCAAAATATTTTAGTGTTTGTCGCTATAATGGCACTCTATTTTTTCATAATTGGTTTATTAAAGTTGAAGAGATAGGTCAGAATGACAACATTTTTGGTAATTAGCATTTACCATTTCTAATCTTAGCTTGGATTGTTTGTTTGTTTGATAGAGATTTGTGAAGAATGAACATGGTTTTGTAATTGAATAAGATTTCCAATCTATGTATTGATTGCTAGAATGTAATATTGAATAAAATATCATTTTTAAGTGATGATTGTGTTTGTTTGAGATTTAGATATAACAATGTCATTATAAGCTTCAACCCCATTTCCTCTAAACCTCAAAGGAGACAACTACATGTCTTGGGCAAACAAAGTTATAAGATATCTCAGATGTAAGGGGCTTGAAAAAATTCTACTTGGAATAGATAATGCGGAAACATCAGAAATGATTGGAAAAGAGAAAGAAAAAGTAGAAGAAGAACTTTACATGAAAAAATCTAAAGCCATAAAACTAATGATGGATCATCTTGATGATGCTCTACAATTAGAATATCTGAATGTAGAGGATCTAAGTTCTTATGGGATGAACTCAAGAATGTTGGATACCCAAGGAAGTTCTTTTACCCACGATGTCGATGAATGGAGCAAGCCCGAGGTTCCCGAAGACTTTAGAAGTGTCGTTGATTACAACTCTGCCTTGTTTAAAATTGTATCACAATTAGAATATTGTGGTAAAGTTGTAACTGAAGGGGAAAAATTAGAAAAAACGTTTTCAACGTTTCATGCATCACAAATATTGTTGCAAGAACAATATAGAATGCGGGAATATAAAAAATATTCAGAATTGGTGCATGCCCTTTGATGGCGAGAAAATAATGAAGTTTTCTTTGAAAAACCATCACATTATGCTTGCTTGGGACAATGACATTTCAGTAAAATGCAACGACTTTTAAGGGTAAAATTGGTGGTTATGATCGATTCAGTCAGAATTAGGTAGTCGGGAATTAGGTGGTAATTTTTAGGTAGTCGAATTAAGTGAATGGTTACCGTGAATTACAATAGACCTACCAAATTTCCCAAATGACAAGAAGGGTAAGAAATCCAAGAAGGTTCATACAAAAACAATGACAATTTGTGTTACAGATGCGGAAAGAAAGGCCATTGGTCTAGGGCGTGTAGAATGCTAGAATATCTTTGTAAAAGATATAAAACATCTGTAGAAGAAAAATGAAAGGGAAAAGAAAAGGAAGTCAGCTTTTATATGCTGAGTCATGAGACTTCGGTGATGGAACAAATGAAATGAACTTGATTAAAGAAAATTTGCTATGATGAACTGCTTTATGTTTGAATAATGTGATGAATAATCTTCATGTTTATATTATGTGTGACATTAGTATGTAATGTTTGCTTTATATCTAGCAAATAATAATGTTGCTTATATATTGTGTTGATTTACTCTTAAGTCTTATATCGTTACCATGTTTTGAAGAGAACAACATGAAATTTCTTTGGAGACATTTGAAATTCTAGAGACGGTGGGCAACCCACACAATCCTCAAGAAGAAGACATATTTTACTAACATAAATCCTACCAAAGAAGTAATTAATACAATTTTAGGTCCTGGAGACTTGATTGAAGGATCAGGTAATGCCATGTTCATATTATCAAATGAAATAAAATTTGTCATTAATGACGCTTTGTATTCTCCAAAGTCAAAAAGAAACTTATTAAGTTTTAATGACATATAATAAATCAAGGGGTAGCGTCTTTGAAGCGATAAGCGAAGGTATATGAAATACATACATTATTCTTCTTAGTGTTTTGAGAAGAAAGAAAATATTAGAGAAACTACTAAAATTGCAGCCACGGATTACATTACACTTATATTCTTGAAATTAAATGTAACTTAGCAACAAAGAGATCAGCGTATTCTTGTGGCATGATCGCTTAGGTCATCTGTTTCTGATGATGAGAAAAATAAATTAAAAAGTACACATGGTCATCCCTTGAAAGGTTTAAAGATTAATAAACGAACATGTGAGAAGCTTGTTCTCTAGGAAAATTAATAACTAGGCATGCACCGTGCAAACTTCACCACTGAATCACTTTGCATTTCTTGAAAAGATTCAAGGTGATATATGTGAACCTATCCATCCACCACTCCCCGGACCCGTTTCATGTATTTTATGGTATTAATTGATGCATCAGTAGATAGTCGCATGTTTTGTTGTGTCGAGTCGAGATATGGCATTTGCAAGATTTCTTGCTCAAATAATCAAATTAAGAGCCTGATTTTCGATTATACTATAAAAGAAAGTTAGACTTGACAATCTTTGGTGAATTTACATCTAATCATTTAATAATTATTGCATATTCGTTAGATTCTTTGTTGTTTATCCACAATTTCCCTCGTGTGCATACACAAAATGGTTTAGCGAATCATTAATTAAGCGTCTTGAGTATATTTGCTTTGGAGCCATTGATAATGAGAGCAAATTACCCGATTCTTTGTGTAGGTCACGCAATTTTACATCTTTGCATCATTAATACGTTTGAGCCGAAGTGCTAATCATAAACACGCTCCATATCAGCATGGTGATTCAGAACCCGAGAAATTTTCCATCAATGATTTTTGGATGTGCGGTTTATGTACCCGATAGCTCCTTAAAGCGAAGATGGAACGAAAGGAGGTTGAGCATATATGTGAGTATGAGTCACCCTACATTTATTAGATATCTTGAACCTTTAGAAGTGATATTTTTTGAAACAGATTTCTTGATTGTAATTTCAGAAGAGACAGTTTTTCCTCCCGTAGGAGGAGAAAACTTGATCGAAAAGGACATAACATGGTATGTCTGTCTTTCTTTGTGTCGGAACACGTATAATAAATTATGGGAAGAAAATATAAAAGAAAATTATGTACTAGGTTTAGAAAATCAATTCTGAGATTCGTTGCGATATGAAAAGAGTAATAAAATCGCGTAGCACCAGTGGTAATACTCTGCTCGGATTAAAATTCGAGCAAAATGATGTAGTAAATCTAAAGGCACGCTTGGGCGTGGCCGTATGGTTCGAGTTAAAATCACCGAAGAAAGGAAAAATTGATACGAATAGAAGTGATGCGGTAAAGACAATAAATGATAATAACCCCGTAATAGAAAAATGTGCTCTTAAAGAAGCACCAGATGAAAAATAGAGATAATTGAAAATAAGAATGATCTCGAGATTTACATGATTATGTTAATCACAATCTTTGGAACGGGAAAAATAAGGATATTGATGAAATATTTGCATTATTCTTACGTTGCATATGAAATTATGAATGAAAATGATGATCACAAACCGAGATACGTGGTTGAATGTCGAGTCGACTTGATTGGCCAAAATGCAAAGATCTGATAGATCTTGAATTGAAATCTCTTAAAAATCAAAAAGTATTTGGGCTATTGTGGTATTCTGAAGGTATGAAACACATTGGTTATAAGTAGGTCTTAGATGAGAAAACAAAATGAAAGCTTGAGTTGTAAGATCTGAGGCTCGACTTGTTGCTAAAGGTTTTCTCAAAGACCAATTGATTAGGTAACTTATTCTCTGTTATGAATGTATTGCACTAGGTTGTTAATAGGTTTGTTAGTATCTAATAATCTTGATATGCATCTTATGGATGTTGTTACGACCTATTTACATGGATCACTTGATAGTGATATATACATGAAAATTTCGGAATGATTTAAAATTATTAAAACATCTAAACCCAGAGAAATGTATGTGATTAAGTTGCAAAAATCACTTTATGGGTTAAAACAATCCGGACGAATGTGGTATAATAGGCTAAGTGAATATTTGCGTAAAGAAAGCTATGTGAATAATCCTATTTGTCCTTGTGTTTTTATAAAGAAAACAACATCTGGTTTTGTAATCATTGCTGTCTATGTTGATGATTTAAATATCATTGGAACTAATAATAAAATTAAAGAAGCAATGGATTACTTAAAAAATAATTTGAAATGAAAGATCTGCGAAAGACTAAGTTATGTTTTGGTTTACAAATTGAGTACACTAAAAATGGTATTTTGGTACACCAATCAAATTACACAGAAATTATCGAAAGGTTTAACGTGGATAAAGGCAAACCCTTTAAGTACTCCAATGATGGGTAGAACACTTAATATTGAAAAAAAATACATTCCGTCCTAAGAAGGAAAATGAAGAAGATCTTGGTACTGAAGTACCATACCTCTGTGCAATTGGAGCCTTAAGTATCTTGCTAATTGTACAAGACCTGATATAACTTTTTGCGATTAATTTCTTAGAAAGATTTAGTTCTTGTCTACCAAGAGACATTAGAAAGGGATAAAAGCGGATATTTAGATATGTCGCCGAGATCGTCTAGCTTCTTGGTTTGTTTATCTAACGATACAAAACCATTTTTGTTTGGTTATGCGGTCGAGGTTATTTATCGAATCCATATAATGCTAAATCACATCTTTGGATATGTGTATTTACATATGGTGACAACTGCTGATATCTGGAGATCCCAGCAGAACACTTGTAGCAACTTCTGAGCCATCTTTGAAGTAATAGCACTTCACGAAGCAAGCAAATAGTGTAGATGGTTAAGATCGGTGATACTACATATACAAGATACGTCTGGCCTACCAACTGATAAATGTCCAACAATATTGTACGAAGATAATGCTGCATGTGTTACTCAGATGAAAAAAGGTTATATCAAAGTAGCCAGGGGCAAGCAGATCCCCAAAGTTATTTTTCGTTAAACCGAGAACTTGAAAGAAACAAGAGGTAGATATCGATATGTTCGTTCATGTGATAATGTAGCGAGATCTTTTCCTGAAAATTTCTTGAACATCGGTTTCGAAGCACATTAAGTATTGGAATGCGTCACTTTCGAGATCTTTGAAGACCTACCCTATTCGTTAAGGGGAGGCATCTTTGTTATCTTTCTTTTAAGCATGGGATTTTTTTGTCCATTGGGTTTGCCTCATAAGGTTTTTAACGAGGAGCAGCATGTGTTACCATGTAATCAGTATTTGATATTTGAAGGAGGTGTTATGAAAAGTCGGCCCACGAATGTTGAAAAATAAATAAAGTCTTCTGGTATTGAATTTTTCTTTTATAAAGAACCACTGCTGCATATTGTACAACTGAAGAAATAAGAATTGATATTGCTTCCTCTCATTTTTCTCTGTTTCAATCGAGTAGTAATAATATAGTAGTTTCGTGATAGTTTGAGCTATTTAATACCCGATTTTATAACAGATCCAACTTAATTTGAGAACTCTAATAAAGTTGATTTTAGTGCGTTGACCGTTTCCTGTCTATTAGGGAATAAATATAAATATCTGCCACCAAGTGCTGTTACTACTATATTACACCACTTCTAATTTTTTTTTTATCTTAAATCAATTATAAAAAAAATATATCTGAAAGAGAAAAACTATTAACTTATTAACTATTAGTTGAATATGTAATCACTTTTCTCCGTGATGACTAACACATGAATTCTACGCAGAAGAAAATTATATATGTTTACTTTGTTATTACAGCATAAAAAATTAATTAACATTTTCAATGTTACTTTTGATTATTTTTTTGTTATTAAATTATCGATATTCCAAATGATATAGTTACAATTAATTGTTGATACGTTTTCAATGCAACTTTTTTAACTACTTTTCATTTTTTTTTTTAATTTATGTATTCTTTCATCGCTGAGGAAGTATAATATTGTATCTTGTTATATAGATGAGTATAGTAGCTAAAGGCTATTTAAGCTTAAAGGTAAACTTAATAAGTATGGCCCAATAGGTAGCCAGACTTTTGGACTACTTCCAATCGTACATTATTCTATCATATGAGAATTTTTTAATTCTAATGAGTTTCTCTCAATACTCATTGGACTCTCGCATTCCATAGATATATTATTTTTAGAAAGAAAGAAAAAACTCTAACTTCTCAATTAAATTATTGTGACGACCGACCAGTGAGTACAAAATTACTATTGTACTTTTGTGAGAATGTTGACTATTGCTCAATACCTCCAATCGAAAAATGATGAATTTTCTATGATTCACGTTAATATATATGTAATGAAAAGAAATTTTTTATTATTTATGATAGGGGTATAAAATAAAATATACTCTAGAGGAGAAAATTTACTCATTATCTGAGTTTGCCATTCGAGAGGATCGATTATGAAACTATCGAGTCACACAAGCGTGTGAGATGTAAAGACTGCCCGAGCAGTTTGATCTTGATAGAAGGCAGGCAGGCGATTTGGTGAGGCAGTTTGACTTGATTTGATTTGATTTGGATTTGGATAGAAGCTCACAGTGGATAGATGTCTTGAGTCTTAGTGAACTTGGGGAGGCTGAGTGCGGACTTGGATATGGTCATGGAGAGCCTTAGCGTATTCCCGTGTTGGCTATATGGAGCAATCTTAGGTGCTTGAACTTGATCTTCGGTGTATTTTAGAGCATTAGACTTTTCTGAGCATTTGCGGCTTAGGACTGCTTTGAGCACGGCCCAGTGGAATTTAAATGGCGATAAATTTATAGCGCTTGGTGAAATTTGGAGATTTAGTACTTCAACATGGTGGGGCTTACGTGTCTTGAGAATTCGACTTGCGGGTACTTCGTATGACACTTGATTTGGGATAGGACTCGAGATTGAGGCGTATGGAGGCGATAAGCAATAGTGGTGAAGCGGCGTTTCTTAACTAACTTTATCTTAGAGCGATTGCTTAGCGAGCTTGTTGTTGTAGGTGGAACTTTAGTGAAGTTTGGCTTTCGCTTGGAACTTAGTGAGATTTATTTTCCTTGGGACTTGATTTAATCTTTGAGTAACGTCACTTGGCTTTCTTCACAACGGCCTTAGCGGTTTGTTCTTTGTAGAAGTGATCGAGTATGGGGTGAGACGTTCGGCGCTTTGTTGATGATGCGATCAAGCCCCAGACGGGGAGACCTTAGCGGTATTTCACACGCTAGAATCCGTATAGGGACTGAGCCGGCTCGGGTTTATGCCTATCACCCGGGATTTGATCAGAATCAAACTGAAATCTATCGGATGTTCATCCAAGTTTTTTTGAATGTCGGGGGCTACGTAGTTCCGAATATTCGAAGTGTTGAGAAGCTGCGTCAGTTAAATGATTTTCTTCAAACTTAAAGAATTATTGCGTTTGTGCAATAATCCCTTAATTCAGCTTTGTTTGGTGACAGAGTGTTTCGTGGCGTGATGTTTCTTTGGCGAAATTTCGAAAGATTTAAGCGATGAAATTTCAAAGATCGTTCTTTGTATTTTCTACGGGATTTTGTGTGTGTTTTTTTGTGGTGTTTAGATGTTGTGGAATTTTTTATGGAATTTCTTTCAAAGGGGGTATTTATAGGTTTACAGGTATCGAGATGTTTCAACTACGATTAGTAGGTTTGATTTTAGGTGGATCGCGTCTTGTCGTTGAATTTTGAGCAAGATGCGGGCCGAGTCGGATATGAAAGTGTTTGGGCACCTCTTTCATGGCAAAAAAGGAAGGATTCGGGTTCTCTTTTAGGTCAAAAACATTTTCATATTGACCGGGCCTTTTTGGAGGCGCTTGATTTTCTTGTATGCGACTTAGCAGGTGCGAGTTCGGACCACTGTGACTTCGTAGTCTTGATTTTGAACCACATAACTTGGCCGTCTTCATTTAAACCCGTGGTTTGTAGATTCTTCATTTTGAGCTATGTGGCCTTCGGGCGATATTCGTTTAGCGATTTAATCAGTAAAATTAGGGGTTTTGAGCCATAATTTTAATTAACTTAATCTTGAAATTTATTTTAAAGGGAGCGCATTTAGAGTTGGCTTAGGGTTAATTAATGTGAAAGCCCTCTTTTTTACCTTGATTAATTCACGGGGGCTTGATTTCCGAGAACCTCGTTAGATCCGAGGTTTGATTTAAACTTAAGTTGTCGAAAATCACAATGTCGATACGTAGAATTTTTTAGTGGCTCGACCGCTAATTAATTTGATTAATTCGTCTTAATCAATTTAATTATTTTTTTTTTATAAATTTTTTATGTCTACAATATAGACTCCATTATTTTTAGTGAGTTTAATTATACGATGTCAATGAAGATATACATGAAGTAAATTTCAACAAACACTTTCTTGATGAAGTAAATTTCAACAAGCAGCTTTCTTATTCAGCGATTTGCGATATGAAGCTTGTTGATTGTATTTTTACCTAGCACGTCAGCTTGAGGCCTTGAGATTCAGCCAGTATGAACTCGCCGAATAACCGTTGATGAAAAATTACGAAATTGGTTGAAATTGGTTGATTGTAGCTACTCATGCACTACTAGTAGTAGTAGACTAGTAGTAGTGTTACCAATAACCGACACATTTGTGGACTTTTAATCCCAAAGACGCGTGACCATAAATGAGTTGTTTTGAATAAATGTTATGTCGTACTAGTTTTCATGCAACTTGAAGATTTAAATTGATTGATGAGATTTGACTCGATCGATTCAGAGGCAAGGCTTCTAGATGCATTTACAAGAAAATATCACCAACGGCTGGCGTGGTCCAGGATTGATTCGGGAGCTTTAGAGTTAGGTATCTTGGAAGTTAACTTAAATGGGTTCGTCATAGAATGCGATTTATTGGCGTTTGATTTCAAAAACCGAGCGCGGTGAAACTGAATGGGCGAATCTTGAGACAACTGGGCCAAGGTTGGGGGTATCGGTATCTTGGGATCTTGGATTCATTTCGCGGATGGTTTTGCGTCTTCTTGTATGCTTTAGCACAGGGAGGGCCCAAGCCATCACTTGTAAATAAAAAGAAAAAAAAAAGAAATATCCAACTTACATTATTTGTTCAGAGGTATTTATAAATTATAACAACATTCGATAAGTTCTTACGGAATATTGTTTATTTTTCAAATTCTATTGTTCAAATGCTTACGAAGAAGAAAAAATTTGAGGCAAATTAACTTTAACCACTTGGCTTGACAGGCGGGTCGGGTTTATACTTGAATTTTAAAATCGGCCGGTTGTCTCTGAGCTACGAAGCCCAGTGCGTTTTGGATTAAAGTTCGTTTTTGTGTTAAAAGTGTCCGATCAAATTTTTTGATGAAAGGGTGAAATCGGGTGTACATATAATGAAACAGAGTCGATTTTCGAATATAAGTAATTGGAGTCGATTAATATTTGTCTGATATGGGTGCTTCATTAAAAAGCTTATGATTGAGGAGAAATGATATGGTAGAAGTTATTAATTTAAAGAGGCGATATGGTAGGTCGCGATGTCACAAGGGGCCAAGCGCAGTGCGATTTGAAAGTTAAGAGGGCAAGCGAGCGATTAGAAGGCATAGTTAGGGGCGGAAGAAATTAAGCCAAAAATTTATATAGATAAGTCTAGATAGTGAAAATTTATTAAAAATAATTCAAATAATTAAGATGACTTAATCAAATTAATTAAATCAAGCCCTTGAAATGCCGCGTGGCTAAGTTCTCGAGCGAACCTAAATTTAATGTAAAATCCTCGAGTTGAACAAAGAGGGTTTTCAAGAAAATAGCCGAATTAAATCTTGCTTTAGAGTTCGAAATTAAAATCCCTAATTTTATCTAATTAAAATCGTATAGGAGTGCAAATTGATGTTACGAAAGTTCCGGGGTTTAAATGGAACTCCAAAGTTATGGGAGTTAAAATGAAGACTCCAAAAGGTCGGGGGTCCAACGTAAGAAAATGTTTTGTACTAGAAAAGATCAGGAACCTTCTTTTTTAGCTAAAATAGGCGCTTTATTAATTCTTGGACACAAAAGTAAAATCGAAAAAATTTGACAGTTCGAGATGTTGCCTCAAATTCAGCAGTTAAAATAATGGTCCTTTTGAAATTAAGCCCGGCCGTCGAGGAAATGAGTATTAGCTCAAAAGTCTATAAATACCCCCTACTATATTTCGAAAATGACATCTAGAAATTATTTAGAAAATACACAAAAAATATTTGAGAAAATATAGGGCAATGTCCCCGAAATTTTGAGTTAAATATTTTTAAGCCGCGTGAAAGCATTTTGGTTGTTGGAAAACACCTCCGGAGTAGGAAAAATAGTCTGAAATCAAGATTTATTACTGCTAATAATTCTTTAACTTGAAGCAAAATATGATGAAATTTGGCATGGAATTTACCGAGCGGCTTGAATATTGAGAATAAGCAAATAGCCCCACGATTATTCATAAATCTTGCATGAACACACGAAAAATCTCGAGGTTTGATTAATCGACTTCGAGATATAGGAATACATAACGTTCGGTCCTATGTTGGATTATAGGCAGGAAAGCAGCTACTAAGGCCGCTGTTTGATTGGTCAGGTATCGTCGATAGGTTGGAGCGATCAGCCATCTTGATCGTATTTGCATCGGCAATTTCTTGGGCCCATTTGTGGCATCATTAAATGCAACTAAGCTTAAATCAAGTCCCTCGCCCATTCACTACGGCTGACAAAATTGCAGGGCCGTTGTAGTATAAAATTTAGAGCTGATGTCGCCATAACTTAAATCAAATCCAAGTGAGGCCAAATCTGGTAAGTCGCAAAGACATGTAGCCTCTCGAGATACACAAATAAAGTCTCCTTTAGAGACAATAGGCATCTGACTACGGCCACGGCTTGGGTGCGTATCCTCGATCTGTTGCAAAGGTGAAGTCGCACCAGCGTGCTAAACCCCAAGTCAGCGCTCTGGACACGTCGTGTCCATCGGTCCGAGCGTAGACCGGAGATCAAGTCGAGACCCGAGACAGTCAATGCCGCCCGACACGGGGAATCTGTGTGCGTTAGAATCGGACAAATCAGTCATTACCAGTCTCGGAATCCGCCAGAGACTAGGGCATATCAGAAGCTAAATCGTAGAGGTCCTATCCAAAGGTAAAATCCCAAGTCAATCGAAGCTCAAGTCGACCAATCAGCTGAGCTCATGCAGCTTCATGCTCGAGGCCAAAGCTTGAGTGGCAAGAAGCCAGAATCTACAAATTGTCAACAAACGCTTAGGGACTTCTAGTTTGAATGATCGATCCTCTTAGATTTGATAAAACACATGCAACGATGAATTTTCCCCCTCTGATAGGTTTTATTTTGTACCCTTTAAATAAATAAAATTCTTCTTTGCATTAGAGTACGTATCGCCGGTGGGGTAGCGATTACCGCCGTCAGCTACTTGAGCTCGAGATATTTCAAGAGGTCTATCTCGCTCCTCTCGCGTGGCAAAGGGTAGTAGGAGGAGAAAGTCCTGGCAGATAGTCTGTCAAAAATGTCACGGACTAGTCGAGGAGAATCCCTCGATGACCTGGCAGGTCTCTGCGGCTAATGTGTTGTCGGGAGCTCTTGAAGCAAAACAAGTCATAATAAGAGAAGCAGCCAAGCGCCTAATGCCAAATGAGGAACCTTCTAAACTTATAGTAGAGGACTTCGACAGATAAGCGTCAGAGAACTTCGTGCGACCACGGTTATACGCGGTACACATACTAGGGATCTCGGTCAGTGCGGCTCGTTCACCCCGACTCTGCGTAATTCCCCTAGCACAGCAATGATGACTAGTATTACCTCTGCGGAAGAGCGGATGGCTAAAGAGATGGTAGAAAACATGTTGCAGGTACAACATCAAGATGACTACATTGCTTAGATATATATCGGGGAAAGATATTTGATCAGAAGAGCATATAGCGAAGTAGCGGCTACTTTAAAGCAACGAGGCTCTCTTAGCCTCCCAAGATGGGAGATGGAGCGTTCCGTATCCGCCGTAATACCTCGAGTTAAATCGAGGACAGCCGAGGAACATAGTAAACTATTATCATTCGATAGATGGAATGATTCAGCCTGGCGAAGGAGTATTATATCTTTGAGGCGATAAAGGCCATGAAGGCCGGAGACTCGGCCGTATGCCTACATAAGCGATACACCTCCCAGCGTATATGATGCAGAGAATGCCAAGACTATCGGCCACCCAGAATTCTAACAATTCGATGGAACTAGGAACCCCCCAGGCAACCGCGTAGCCCACTTTGTTGAGTTATAAATCTTTGGTACCAAAAGGGGATGAAATGAATTCAAGCTTGATTCATTCGCTCTTCAAAAGGGAATGCGTTCATTGCTTGACTTGGAGCACCTCCATAAACGATTGGGCTCAAGCCCAAGGAAAGAGAATTTCTCAATGACACTTTGGTACAAAGAGGTGGTGGAGCTCTTTCTTGCGAAACGAAAAGAAGAGCCATTCTGGACTTATTCAATCAATGGAGAAGTAGAACTTAAGAAAGATGAAATACTTGAGCTCTGGAGTGATGCAGAAGCCATCGACATGTGTATCGAAGACATGTAGGCGGGACCTTGATACATTATGCGGTCTTCCCAAAATCTTGGCCGGCAGCGGCAGCAGAATCACGACATGGGCTACGATATTTTGCGAACAAAGTGCGATACCCTCTACTCCGGCGAGCCTCTTACTGGGCTAAATGCAGGCCGGAAACCAAAGGAAGCTTCCAAACTTCAAAAGAAAGAAGCACACACTGTGACTTCTAATACGACCAAGTTCTCCTTCAGAACTAAGAAGGTTGAGGGTGGGTTCGACCTTAGAAAGAAGGAACGTCTCACACTAAAAGAGATGCAAGAGAAGGATTACCCATTCCTCGAGGCGGAGTTCGCCTTCTTCGACTACGGTAGAGGCATTAAGGGTGGCGCTACCCGGCAGTAGTCTCAAACTTTCGTCATCATTTCTTTGGTGGGGAGACACGCCTGAAGATGGGTACTGACGAGCCACTACATGTGGCGGGCTATAAGCGAAAGCCGGATAAACATAATGTTGGTAGATGGAGGATTAGTTGTAAATATCCTACCACTGGAGCATTAAAAGGCTGCTAGGCATCGCCACTTAAAGACTTACAATAATCCGCATTATAATTCAAGGTTTTAACTGAGGTGGGGGCCGCTTCGGAAATGTAAGTCTGCGCTTGAGTGATAGGCTGAAACCCTGGCTTGGTTTCATGTAATAGATATCGAGGTCACATATAATATCCTGTGGAAGATGTGGATCCCTTGTGATAATATTGTCCCTCGCGCTCCACCGTGCTTGAAATACTACAAAGATGGGATGGAAAAGCAGTCGCGGATGAAAATCCATTATTTGTAGAAAGAATTCGCTTTGCCGTACCAATTATTACAAGAAAAAGGGGGCAAAATCCAGCCTTGAAGGGCAGGCGCCAGTACCTCAAATACCTCGAACAACCACCTCGGTTTACAAGAAAGAGAAGATCTAATTCAAGCGTTCAAAGTTGGCTACCTTTCATTCGACCTAAAAAAGGTGGTGGCGTGCCGCAGGTTTTGTGACACCAAGGTTAAAATATAACATGGTATCGTGGTCCAAAGGCTTTGACCTCCTCTTAAAAAGAACAGATCTATTAAGGACAAAGCTATGGGACAACTACCTCCAGTCGCAGCTTGACAAAATACATGGATTAAATGACACCGAGCATGGTAAGTGTAAAAAGATGGTTTGTAAAGAACTCAACCAAATACGTGAGGGCCTTTCAGTGTTTCTCAAGTTGGGGAAATCTTAACCCCAAATAGAAAATTAAGAAATCAGTCTTCCACAGGAAAACATAAAAGCACTGACTGACTCAAAAGAAATATGTCTTTGTGGACTTGGAGAACAACCTACGAAATTATAGAGGCTACTTGAAAATCTACGCACCGTGTTTGACATGAGAGAGAAACAAGATGAGGGCAGTGGATAGGGACTCGCTTCCCGGTCGAGGCGTATCCTTGGGAGGCCATTGAAGAAGATTTCAGCAGCAGCACTAATTATATCACTAAACGCATAAGCGGGGTAATTGCGTGAATTCAGCTCTGCATTACTGAGCATGGGTATTCACTAGAAGGAACTAGAATTTTAGCATTCGTCCTTGAACAAATCTTAGCGGGAATACTCGGGTAACGACCAACCAAATGCATCTGAACAAGTTCCTCGAAACAGCGTCAGATGATCCCTTGTACAAAATATATTCACGGCGGCCATTGTGGAATTACTACCCTTTCATGGCGGAGGCGCTGGGTATGAAGGACATGACATCGATTGGCAGGGGGTTGAGGCTTGAACAACAAGAGGAAGGTACCCCGAGATAAGGCTACGCCTACAGCTCAACAACACGATCATAACTGAAACTACATCCATGTTGTCCCATAAAAGTTTGACCCAAAAGATAGCCAACCTTGATGATTAAAGAGAATGACAATAAGCGATTGTCGAGAAAGAAAATGCATTAAATAAAGTTAAAGAGATTCAGTACATCAAACGCGAATGAGACAGGAAGTAAAGACAAGAATAAAGGTCAAAGCTACTACAATAGTCCTACAATGCCTAGTCTAGCGACTTCTAGATCCTGGCAAAATGTCCTTGTGTCTGAGCCGCTCTACTTGGATCTGTTTCCTCAGAGATGTAGTCTGTTATCTTGGGTACATCTCGAGATCAAGGCGAGAAACAATAGGCTAACTCTTGGATCTAGATACCTTGAGGGTCACGGTATGCGTCTGTTTCGGTAATTCTGCTCTCGGCTTCTCACATCTTTTTGAAATTCACTCGCCCGACTTGATGCGTTACAGATACCTTCAGAAGGGAAAGCTTTGTGAAGCCTCGGAAGAACTAGCGGAGCAGATCAGCTGGCGGGGAAAGGCTACATCCATCTTCTTCACCTTTTGAAAGAAGCCTAACAGCTTGTCATGTAGGTCGGGAAAATCACTCGAACCTATATATGGGAGAGGACTAGAAAAGAATGCATCATGGCTCTGTACCCTCATTCATTTCCATTTCAAAAGACTTCTCTTGGGTTCCGTCAGCATTATCTGAGGACCCAAAGAAAGGCGCGTAATGCGAAGAATGGCCTCTGCTCGCCTGCCAGTAGTAAGTGTTAGGGGCTTGGTGGAAATGACTACGCACTTTCAATGAACACTCGGGAATTCCCGGTATAAAACAAGCTCGGTGCAGTCACGACTGCGGCGAAGAAGAAACCTCCGCTACAAAAAAGGGGATAGGTAGCTCCAAAGAAACAAAGAATAATTCATCTGATACAAAAGAAATAAAATATCTTGTAACGACCCACCCGAGGTCGGCCTGAGGTGAGAATAATTATAATCCGGAGCACTTGAGTCACCCAGGCCGATGGGCCGAATCGGTTTAAAAACTACTTTCGTTTCGTCAAAAAATTTGATTATTAAACTTCTCAATCAAAACAATTTTAAAATTTTTAATCCATCGGAGTGATATCTAACGAAACCCGTATATATATATACACCAGCGTATCCCAGGCAGTGTGCCGCCCAGAGGCTACCACGGAGAATAAATGCGTATTGAATACAAAATAATTGCGGAAACCAAGAAGCTAAGTTTAAAGTACAATAATAAAAAAGCGATTGACAACGCATCAAAATGAGGCGTGTGAGGATCACCGGCCGCTGATGCTCACTAGCCACTCGGACGGAAACTCTCCAGCGGCCTCTAGCTCGACTACCCGTGCATTGACTGGCACAAATGAAATGCCGCTGGCGAAAAAGGGGTTATGGCCGCGAGAAGCTTAGTGAAAACTTAACACGGGGGTGAGGCTTCGCTTGGGCAAGAACAGAACAATTATTATAATAGTCAAATATGAATAAGACATATATATATCGGACTACTTTAAATAAGGTCATCTGACATATTCCAAAGAAAGTCTTAGACATCAATATGGAGATATAATAGAAAGTTTGATAAAGCACCACGATCACCTAGAAAAGGCAAAAGCTTCAACTGACTAGCTTCAGTCATCGGAGCCATCTATCTCTCATATCCCGCAGCTAATACCAACCTCTAATGCGCGTATGTTCAATCCGTCTACTGCGAGGAATGGACGGTCGATGTCGCACAGCAACATGCGAGTATAAAGGCCAGCGCCTTATACCGGAGTATAAGTCGGCCCTTTAACCTCGCTAGTATAGAGCCAAGCCGCGCTTATCTGGCTAAGTATAAGGCAAACCGCCTTATACTGAAATATAGGCGATAGCGTCACGTATCTGAGGAAGGAGGTCGAGCAACACTGTCGTCAACTATGGGATCAAATCGTCTTCGAGTCCTCAAAATTGCAGCATAACTCCGATAACTTCTCTATACAGGCAATATTAAGCACACAGCTAAAACATCATGATAAGTAAATCAATCACAACCGCCCGGCAGGCCACGGGCATGCGAAAGTGCCCGACAAAGGCCCACAAAAAGCATCTAGCAGTGCCGGCAAGGGCGCGAGAAGCCTGGCAGTCAGAAGCGAGGTCAATCGAGAAATATAAAGTTGGGGAGTTCGAGGCTATTCGCACACCTCAGAGAGCAATCTTGGCCTTATGAGAATATAATGCATAATCCTGTCATGGCTCGCTGAATAGATGAGACATAGTAGTACAACCATTACATGTATACCGTTCTCATGTAATCATTACCTTGAGGACATGTATACCATTGACACATAATCCTTTTATTGACATGTTCACCTGATTTGAAATAAGTACATAAGGTAACGCCCGTGAGATAGAGTACTCACCTCACGCTAGCTACCACAAAACAGCCATGAACACAATCACGGTGCTTGCCCGGCACCACGATCAGCGCTGAAAACACCGGAAAGTATAATCAAGACCTCTTTACCCGTACTTGCGTTAGAAGATACCACGACCGACTCTTAGTGGGCGATTTCATGAGTCTAAAATAGCGGATAAAACAGTGTCACCCGTCCGGACACAACACGTGGGGTTCAGGCTAGAATTCCTTATTACTTTAACATTTCTCAACATAAGTGATTATATTTAACCACCGAGTCCATAATTAACAACTTTATACTCCAAAATATAATTATAACTCAATTTACAAATAAGCTTTCAACTTTAACCCTTTTAATCAATTTTAAATCATCATTCTAACCTCGCAATAACTTCTGATAAGGTCCTAATTAAACTCTACACACATTTAAGGTCTTATAAAATATCAACAACAAAAGTCAACCAAAACCTGAAAAGTCAACTGACCGCTAACATCCTCAAACAACCTCATCATGAATTAATCCTTATATTAATGTGAAGACCCATAACAAACTTAGAATCATAAAAAATTGGTTTATGCCAAAAAGTCAAAGCCTTAAAATCAACCAAAACTCTATTTTCTTACACCAATTCGTGGGAAAGGTGTTGGGAAGCGCTAATCAGCTTGAGGATCTTATTAATAAAATGAAGAAATGGAAGAGAAAAAAATTTTGTTTTTGCTCGAGGAGATACCATTTAGATGGAGGGAATGTTTTAATTGTGAATAGTGGATGAGGATGGATGAGCAACACTTAAGTCTTAGGAAGTTCTTGCTGAGGTTTGTGCGAGATCAAATGAATCGAGTTGTCCAGAGCAGCTTATGATCAGCCTTTCGAATTATCTCATTTACTACTACTAAATTACATAATATAATTCGGCTCCAAATAAATTTTAAATTAATATAATCATCGAAATGCCCGGGCAAGGTTATTACATATTTGGTCTCACATTGGCGATAGATAGGGAACCACGGAAAGAGCGACTCCTTGAGGAGGATTGGTATGGAAAGCCACCTGATCCATGGGATCTAGAGGTTTCACTTCCGAACACCTCTGCGTACTTTGGATCCTATCTTTACTAACGTAATGTAGAGACCGGCCACGACTCCTCTCCGAAGCAGGTGTGCGAAACAAAGGCCATTTAGCAGCACAACCTTTGTATAATCAGTGTGAGCTACTAAAGTAGTGACTTTGTCTTCCTCGGGATTACTTATAGCGGGTGGAAGAATTATCTATCGAGTAGTCTAGAATAACCATGTTTGGTAGGGAAAAGAAGCAAAACAAGAAGCAAAGTGCCATAAGCATTCAGTAAGCATTAAAAGCTTGAAAGCAAAAATAAATCCAAAGCATAAAAGCAAATCAAAGCGTAAAAGCAATTTAATCAAACTATAAAGAATGCTATATGATACATACTATGCTTGAAGAAGGATGAACCTTTAACCTCAGCGCTACATAGTCCAAAAAGGCGCTCGCCACTTTTCTTCGGCAAATGGCATCAACAACATCATAAGCGTGATGAGGAGGAGAAAACGATCATCTCGGCTTCGTACATCGGTCAGCAGCTACGAATCAAAAAGCAAGAAACAAGTCATGACTCAAAATAGAGGTTGGGATAACTTAGTAGGAGTTTCACTTGCACTAGTCCACTTAAACCAAGGGTGCTAGATATGAATTTGAAAAGCAATCAGCGATTCCAGAGTAAGTGGACAATAGGAGTAAGAGGGCGTCCTGCTTAACCTAACTAAATACCATGAGAAACAAAGGTCGCTTGGGCCAGATGTCGAAGCATAATATGCTAGCTAACCTATCCAGAAGCCCCTATTACTTTCGAGGTGAACAAAAGCAAGAGTGATAATGGTAAAAGAGTACATACTTTCATTAGCCATAACCTTGGCAGTATGAAACAATAAATCATCGAGTCTCCTCATAAAACTCGGTGCGTAAGGTAAGAGAAGGAATGCATCATAAAGTTTCTAAGGTCCATACTACGTAAAGGTAACATTACTCTACATGAATGCAATTTAAACCGAGAAAGAGAGAAGGTAAAAAGAGTGAAAAATCGGGACATTGCATTTTAGAGAAGGTCGTGCTTGTGTCAAAAATAATAAGCTTTTATGAGCAGAAAATAAACTTCTAGATGAACATGCTGTGACTAGTTTCATCGATCGGAGTTCAGTAGGGAGAAGCTTGATCTCTCGAGATTAGTGCGTAAAATAGTAAGCAGAATTCCTGCCAACTTTAAACTCTAACTAGAATTCGAGAATGAGTTCACGAGGCCCACATTTACATATCAAAACAACACGTGTCTGTTAGTATCGACAACGAGAAGAAAAGATATGGACATGTTACTAACAGCTGCCCTATTTTGACGAACCTAAAGCAAAAAAATCAAAAAAATAGTTTCTACTATTTTACACATGATTTGATTTTAAAAAGCTCAAAGCATCAAGATTAACATCTATGAGCATATACAAATCTTATTACAAAGATGTTTATCCCAAGGTTATTATGTGACTACATAATCATCAAAATACTAATTTTTTTATTTTTATGATAGTAACATATAATCTAAACATGGGAATCCTCAATTAAAACATCTAAATACATGTTACAAGGATATTAAGGTGCATACTCAAATCCCAAAAAGTGCAAGAGAAGGGTAAAAATCCTTACTTTATGCAAAAGCTTCAAAACTTCTTCACAAAAAGATGCAAACATTAAATCAAATTCAACCTCTAAAAGACTTGCAAAAGATAAAAAGAGATATCAATGATTATTTCATACATATGATGATAAAGGATTCTTTCAAGAAAATCCAAAGGGAAAAAAGCAGGCTCACTACTCACCTAAAACTCGTCGTCGGAGAGCCCAGATTATGAATTTGATTTCTTTTTTAGTGCTTATCCTTAAATAGACAAAGTATAGTGCATCTAAAGCTAAAATTAATAACTGACACTTAGTCGACACGCCTGGGAATAAGGACATCAGCCAGCACAGCACACGAGTCGCGTCGATGGATGACGACATAAAAGACCGTTTGACATTAATAATAATAAAAATACACTGTCATCGTGGTGAACTAACAACATATACAAATAAAACTCTTGAACAACATAATACAAATCCTTAATGGTACAACTCAAAGATACAAGAAATCCAAAATACAACATAGGAAATATGGCGTGAGACCTCAATGAAATACAATACATAGGTACAACGATATGCAAGTCGACCTTGGCAGTATGGTGATGAAATTCTATGCCGCGCCTAAATCTATGATCTTGTCTTCAATACATGCAACCTATCAATCGACTTCTAAATGACACAAATGATGACCCTTAGAACCTAGGCATAGCCGCCCGCTAGAGAATAGGGAGTCGGCTATTAAGTTAGTGAATACAAATACCACAGACTTAGTCCCATCATATATTCAGCCTTATATATATAACATATGCCTCATTAACGAGACTACACAATAAATAAGCATTTCACAAATCACATAGAGTTTACCTGCCATGCATTATCACGTAACACTTATAGCAAAATCGATAATTGCGTATCATTTAAGAGCTTGATCTCGGCCACCTGAAAGTCATCAAATGAGAATCCACCTCATAATAATACACATATATGAGAATCCGCCTCGAAATAATAAACTTACATGAGAATCGCTCCAAATAATACACATATGAGAATCCTCAGCATGTCAGATAGAGACCTCAGCGCCAGTCCTCCCGACCGAGGCTGCACGCGCCAATGTGCATATCGCACGAGCCTCTGAATCCACGAGTACCCACACCACAAATATACACACGCAAACGCCGTCGGCGTCAGCTACCGCTCCGTAAATAACCACTTAAAGCAATCAAAGCATCTGGCATGCCTTATGACAGCGACCACCTGTGACCACCCAACGTACATAATCATAGCATCAATCCTTATTCACAAACATCTCGTAAAACAAATCATAATCTGAATTATATCATATACCTCATAATCTCAATTATTTCATCATATGAATATAAGTAAAATTTACATAATATGAATCATAATCACCTGATACATATGGAATAGTTCCAGAGATGCTTGTAAAATATATAACTATATATGAAAGGTCCCATCGTGAGATTTGTACTCACCTCGAGCCAGCATTAATATTTCTAGGCGATCCTGTGCTAGATCCGAGGCTCGACTCCTATTCCAAAAAAATTATGCATTATAACGCGTCCGTAGGAATAACCTCTGCTTAACATACATATAATCACAGGTGTTATACCGCGTCTCGCGATTCAAATTTACAACTCTTACTTGATAAATGCCATACGAGATTGGTATACACTTTAATATTCCAACATAACTACATTCTGACCCTTGACTTGGTAAAATCTCGATATTCGATTAAATGGCGCTATTACCCCAAAATAAAGCTTTAAACGCATTCTGTCGATCAACAATCGATTGACAACTAATTAATCCATTAAAATACAACCTCAATTCAAGCGCTAAATGCTACGAACTTTTCCCCGAACTTTCTCGACCCGATCTCACCACTATCCATTATCGAACCAATAAGAATTCTATACCCAGAAACAACTCCTTAAAGTCCTACAACCTCATATTACAATTTAAAGATTCTTTAAGAAAAGTCAATAAAAGTCAACCACCGACTTACACCGCTTTCTAACCCGATAATCACCGAAAATCACGGCTAATCCCTACGCGTCGTAGATGACATTTTAAATACCATAATAAATTCAAGATCTGAGTCAACAAAATCCCATAAAGTCAACTCTTTAAAACTCAGAAATATCTCAAAGATTTGATCTTTCTTACCTAGATATAATGAGGATAATGTGGAGAAGCAAATCCACAGCTTTTGATGCTTCGAGTTTAGCGACGTCGATGAGAGAAATGGAAGAAAATTTTGAGCGGGGGGGGAGTGAAATTTCGGCCAAAGAGGGGAAAGAAGAGGGGAATGGATGAGGATGAAGATAGTGGTGGTAGGTGGGATATTTAGAGGAAAATTTAGAGATTCCGGATTCGGTTCGGTTAATTACACACGCCCGGCGCTTAAATCTCAAAACGAAGCAATTCATTGTGTTTAGTCTCGAGGCATATATTTTCTCATCTAAATCTCGATACTCTCGATATTCCAAAATTATTTATACTATCTCCGGGTCCGCCCACAAACGAAGCTCACCGACCGGCCGATTTGTTGAATTGCCATTTCTTCGGCCGAAATTTTAATTTCACCCGAAATACACCACCGAGAAACTTATATATATGACATAATATTGGTAAGGAGCGAGTTATTACGATCTACCCTCACTTATAAAATTTAGGTCACGAAATTTGCACAAAATTTCGATGCGTCTTATCATACCGATTCACACCTTTTATGCAGCTGCTTGTGCGAATATCATGACATCTTGTCACCCAATCATATTCTCTAACATAGTCAGGCGAGAGATGGGTGTCTTGCCTCGTAATTACGTTAAGCGTACCACGAATATTACTTCACGCAAGCTGGATATTACACAATCTAATCATATAAATAATCTTATTGCGTCGCGCGGCCACGCCTCGATATCGTCCTCATATCTCATAAGCCAACAAATCCAACTTCATATTTTATCTCATGTTATCGATATCATAAATCAACCATCAGTAATACCACTCGAAATCGATATCCTTATCATCGATATCAGCCGTATCCATAATTGGGTATTAAGCCATGTCACCTGGGTTATTGACTATCAAATTCATTAATGTGCAAGTAAATTCTCTTATAAAACCCATTTTCAAATCAAATTGTTTATTGTGATTATCTTGTCACATAGATAAATACACGAGTTTCCCAATCTGACTAACATGTCATCACCGATAACTTAACATTTCGTAATGCTCCCACATTTATACCTAAAGCACCAACACATAGTATAATTCATATCTACATATGAAACCTCCACATATAATCTATCAGTGTATGTATATATATAGCGTCGCCGCCATTCATCAATCATTACCACCAATACATATTATCGTTCATTTACCATTCTCGTACCATCATGATTTCATAAATCGTATAGGTCAACATCGTGTCTTTCCACTTGCACTGTCATTTCATTTTATATCGACACCGTATCAAATGCCGTAACATCTTAACCATAAAGTTATTATTATCTCAATTTTACCATAACCACATATACCACAGAGTTGGCTGTTAGCATCGTATATTTCTAGTGCTACTATGATTTATCAACATCCGATTTCCCATGATAATTCCAACAACATGCATATATATATATATATATATATATATATATATATATATATATATATATATATATATATATATATATATATATATATATATAAATCCGTCTACGGCGTCAATCGTCATTCCCTTTCTTGATAACCAGCTATCATATGACTTATTCTTAGCTCGATAGCTCATGATATCCCCTTTTCGCATAATCACCCCAGATATAGGTTCCAATCAAAGCGAAATTTCAATCTACCGTATTCCTCGCCATGTAACCCATTTATGTCATGCAATAATGCTCGTTAACTTTCTTACACCTAGAATAGTTAGACATTACTTATTGTTAGCTTCATACGTTCCATTAGACTCCTTCTCCCGTATGGTACTTTATGAATTCTCATTTATGTTCCATGGCTATATTATAGTATTCTGATATCATTTCTTCATTAATTTAACATATCGGAAACTTATTCTCGGTTGTAGTCATATCAAGTTCATTCTTCCACTGAGAGTTCTTAAATCGCTCATTAGAGTTATTTTTCCTTTCCTCTGCGTCTCGTTCGTGATATTAGAATTCAACATCTCTTATTAGCCCGGTGGTGCCATCTAACAACGGCTTGGAGATTAGTATTACCGTGAGCAACTTTCCTCTTACTCAAATTATAAATCTCTGTTAACTCGGGTCTTACGCCCAATCGTCTTATATCCTCACCATTACAATGAAATTACTTTACTTTCGATAAGGCCTTTATCTTGAATCAACACATAGCATTTCCCACCTAACATCCTTGAATTCATAAGATTGCTGTTGTACTCTAATTGACATCGACACAAGCTTTATCATTGCGCCTTGGCTTGACGTTTACTTGTCTTGACTCGCGTCACCATGGCCATTACAAAATCCACAGAATCTTATAATTGCTCCACATAAACCTTGTACCACACTTCACATAATGATTGACCTTATAGAGAAAACTTGTAGATACTCGTAACAATTCAATTATTATCCTTATTAAGCGTTTCTCCAAATCCATCCTCGGAATCCTTAGTATAGTACCGGTATCCTCTAGAGTTATGATCGGCGACCTCTCTCTTCTCATGATACCAATTATTCTCGAGTCGATACCTCAAAACTACGAGTCTCGCATTGTATACACCCGCTGATGAGCTCATTCTCATAGCTATGCTCTGAATTATTGGTGCGGCACGTATATTCTACCGCGCTTGTTAATACTCCATTGTCCGCTTAGGGATTTGTCAGAGACTTAAATCTACACTAAGTAGTCCATTAATTCAAATCCTTAGAACTAACATTAGCAGCATCCACCGTCATTTAGTTCCCATTATATTATCTAAACAAAAATTTCCATTTTATGACTAGATACATTAACCATCATATTTCTCTTATAAATTGAGATCCGAGATTCATTGATATTCCGTTACTAATTCACTAATTTCCTTCTTGTTAATTTCTCAATGAGCATTATTTCAAATCTTATAATTCACGAGAATAAACATAACCTCGACTCATCCTTGAAAAAATTTATCCTCGACCTTTGAATTCGAAACTTCCGGTTATACTGTCTTGAAATAGTATAATATCAAAAATTTACTCCCTTGCTCAGCCAGATATGCATTAGTCCTCTATTCTGACGAAGAGACAAATCCGTACCTTTGATTCATTTAACCTTTAACCTTCTTAACCATCTGTTCGTCTCTGCTTGGCTTAGGTTTTGTAGAGATTCGCCTCTTATAACTCCCTTTCGACTCATCCCAACCAAAAATTCAAATTTTCTCCAAATCAACATTCTTCGTTATATATAATTTACATGTACAATATACTTAAGTCTTCAGAAGAAATCATCCCAAATTTCCTTTCATAAATGTCTTTCCTTGAATACTTTCGAACAAGCAAAATTGCACCATTAGTTAAATCTTTGATGCTCCGACTATTATTACCAAATTTATATCTTAATTCATACTTTCTCCACTTCCAATTCATACTTATTCTATTGGCATTATCTACGCGTATAACATATACTCCATATCTATACACTTCCCGTGGTTCTATTTATTCCGTGCCAGATTTCATCATGATGCGATTATACACAACTTCGTCATACATTAACAACCACCAAAAATCTCGTTCAACTTTAATCTCAATCATGTTACGTAATTCCCGAATTCCTGTTATCATTAGCTTTAAATAATATATCGCATTCCGCTAAGATCCTTTACTTCGTAAAATCATTCAACCTTATATATCAGTCTCAAAGTTTTATTAACAGTACTACTAAGCATCGTTTAACTCTCCCAAAGTCCCAAAATTTTCTTTCTCTTTTTCCGTTATTCTTCAAAACTGACACTTCACAACTTAAGCAACTCGAGAACTTCGTAATGACAATCAACTAAAATATTCATTTTTATCGATCTACTACAGATTGCATTAAATCCAACTTTATATTCTCTAGTAGAGTACTCGCATAATTTTACCAATATCGATTTTCGATATTTCAAATGTACAATCATATTCGATACATCTAGATGATCGATAACCTCGCTTGATCACCCAATCGTAACAACGGTTTCACGGCAAAAATTTCCGTTCGACATCCTCGATTCCTTAGTATCCATTGAAATAGAATTTTTCAATATCAACTATTCTGACACTTACATCTTCTCTTCTTGCCTCTCGTATTCGTACCCCATGGGATGACAAGATTCGTGCTTCGGCTTAAATAACCGCGGTGGCCACGTCACGATCGTCAACTAGAATTAATCCTCTGCGCTTAACAACGGGTCCAACTATCGTAATTATCACAGCCTCTTCCGCTGATTATTCGGTAGCACCGATTTAACTTCGCGTCTAAGGATCAATAATCTTATACCCTGATCACGAGATTACCTTAATACTCTTAGATTTACATAAATACCTCGACATTTCGACAACTTCCCCCAGCTTTCGACATTATAGATTTCTTTCCAACATCTTTTGAGTATCTCCTTTCTCTGACAAAATTTCAACCGCCCTCCATGTCTCGATGTCTCGTTTCAAGCTTTTACGCGCTTGAGTTCCAAATCCTCTATAGCTACTGTTATCAAAGAGTGAAAAATAAAATCTACCCGACTTGATAGAGCAGTTATCCGGATAAACGTAAACCAGTGTGTATTAAGTAGATTTACTAACGACTTCCTTCTTATGTCAAACACAGCAGCGAATCGATTAAATCGACGCTTCCCTAAGGGTGCTCACCGCAGCAGTTCGACAAAATCTTCAGGTGGCAACCTCGGCGTCGGCGATCGGCGAAGAAGAAAATTTAGACTCAGCGAGCGCTCGGATATCGACAACCACTCGACCATCTTACACTAGGCACATAACGACCACGGGGACACCGCGGAAAAGCTGAAACCTAGCTCAAAATTGTAGCGACCGCCCGAATTCGGCATACGAGTTGAGGTCGTCGACAACTTTGTACACGAGTTACCCGATCGATGGATGGCAAACATAAAAAGACATTTGACATTAATAATAATAAAAAATACACTTTTGTCCGCCATTGGTGAACTAGCAAACATATACAATAAAACAACGAACAACTGTCTGAAATCCGCCCAATGATTACAACTCCAAAGATACTGAAATCCAAAATACAAGATAAAATTATGGGTTGCCGGACCACCGATGAAATCTGATACAGTGCAACGATATACAAGTCGACAACAACGGAAATGGTGATGAGGAATTCTTATGCCACAGCGCTTCGTCTATGATCTTCAATCACATGGCCTTTATCAATCACGACTTCTCGACAACCTCATTGTCCGACCCACTTAGAACCTAGGCATAAAGCGCCCGCCCTTAGAGAATAGGGTATCAGCTATTAGGCGAGTGAATACAAATCTGCAGGCTTGATCATCCGTATATTCATACTTATATATATATAACATATGCTTATACATTAACGGGCTACACAATAAATAAGCATTCACAAATCACATAGAGAGTTCTCACCATGCGATATCCACGTAACACTTTATAACCGTCGATAGTGAATATTCCTTTAAGGAAAGCAGTCTCGACACGCAAAGTCATCGAATGAGGAATCCGCCTCCGCAAATAATACACGTATAGAGGAATCCGCCTCCAAAATAATACACGCGCAAGGAATCGCACGGAAATAGCTACACATATGAAATCCGCCTCATAATCGAGATGAGGCCTCCGCTTTCCGTCTCCCGGCCGAGAGCTCGCCTCAATGCCATATCACGCTGAGCCTCCCAGAATGCGGGGCTATGATATCGCGCGCCACGTAAACCTCGGTCGGTCAGCTACCGCTCCATAAATAACACTACAAAGCAATCAAAGCGCATCTGACCCGCAGCGCCTGAGGATGACCACCGCCTTGACAGCGCAGCCACCGCAGCGATCTCATAGCATGAATCATATTCTGTATTTCATAATACAAATCATAATCTCAATTATCATAAAATATATGCCCATAAAAGCAATCTCAATTATTTCTTACATATGAATCATAAATAAGAATTTACACATATAATATCGATCATAATCTCAATTGTTCATAATATGAATCATAATCACCACTGATACACATATCGAATAGTTCCAAGAAAACACATACAAAATATATAACAATATATATGAAAGGTCCCCATTCGTGAAGTTGTATGCTACCTCGAGGCTGCTTGAGTAATGATGACTGCGGAGTCTCGTGCTAGATCCGGGCTAGAAACTCCTATTCAAAGAAATTATACATTATAACCGTCCATAGAATAACACTCTCTTAGCATCCTTATATAATCCCAGTGTTATACCGCGTCTCGCGATTCAAATTTACAACTCTTATGATCATCCCCATCCACGAGATTGGTATCTGGCACTAATATTGACGTAACTACATTACAATCGCCATCTTCGTAAAATCTCAATATTGGTCATCGCCTTATTACTGACAATAACACTTTAAGCGTTCTAATCAATCCAATAATCGATTGACAACTAGTTAATCCATTAAATCTGACCTCCAATTGAAGCGGCTAAATCTTTATCAGCTTTCGCCGGCTCTGGCCCGTCTACGCATCATATCCAAGCCAATAATTATATACCCAAAACAACTCTATTAAAGTCCTCAACCTCATATTCATAATTTAAATTTAATTTAAGAAAAGTCAATAAAGTCAACCACAAAGCTTACACCAACAGCTTGATAATCACTTTCCAAAATCATACTAATCCTATCACGATACTTAGATACCATTTACATACCATAATAAATTCAAGATCTAAAGTCAACAAAAATCCATAAAAGTCAACTCTTCAAAACTCAAAATATCTCAAAAGATTTGATCTTTAACTTTGGAATATGATGAGGATGATGAGGAGAAGCAAATCCGCCTTTTGATCTTGACTTTAAGCGACAATCGATACAAGAGAGAAATGGAAGAAAATTTTGAGGGGGAGTGAGGCCCCGACCAAGAGGGGAAGAGAGGGAGAATGGATGAGGATGAAGATAGTGGTGGTAGGTCGGATATTTAGGGGAAGAATTTAAGATTTCATTCGGTTTTCGGTTAATTACACACCTTCAGCAAATCTCAAGCAGAAACCGATTTCCGTTTGTGTTATTCCCGAGGCATATATTACTACTCATACCATTACTCGTCTCGATATATCGATGTTATTCCAAATTATTTATACTATCAAGGTCCCACGCATGGCAAAATATCTGGCCGACCGGCCGAGGTTGTTGAATTGCTGAAACTTGATTTTTTAATTTCCTTTGAAATACACCACCCAGAAACTTATATATCACTATCGGCGTAATATTGGTAAAGGAGCAAGTTATTACAAAAATTGTGTCTTGATGGACAAGTAGGCCCTTTGTGTGATGAACCAAAATAAAACTAAGCCCAAGCCGTTAATTAGGCTATGTTTAAAATCTCTATGCATGCGAATTCGGGATGATTAAATTTTTTTCCTCATGAAAATAGATCCTGAATATTTACCGGTGAAATAAAATGGGCCCAAAATTAGTCCGAAAATTCAAAAAAATGGGATTTAATTGATTATTAAATTCTAAAATTAAGATGATTAATTCTAAAAGTCCATAGGATTAAATTAATTATCCTAAAATATTTAACATGTAATAAATTCATCTTAAAATACAAATATTGATTACATTAAATCACTTGGAGGAGTTCGGTCCAATACAAATGCAATAGATCTAGAGTACTAAATATCACAGAATTTAATGCTCCAAGGAAGCTCCTTGTGGTGAGAATTAAATGGGTCTTAACATGTATAAATCATGTTAATATTAAACCCAAAATTATTTAATTGTCTAATAAATGAAGAATTAAATGGGGTCTTGACATGTAATAAATTCATGTCAACATCAAACCCCTAAACCAATTAATTCTTATTAAATTCTCTACGGATCAAGGATTAAATGGTGGGTCTTAATATGTAATATATTCATGTTAATATTAAATCTAATTTTTTTAATTATCTAATAAATGGAGAATTAAATGGAGTGTTGGCATGTAATAAATCCATGTCAATACTAAACCCCTAATAAATTAATTCCTAATAAATCCTCTACAAATCAAGAATTAAATGGGTCTTAACATGTAATAAATTCATGTTAATATTAAACCCGAATAATTTAATTCTCTAATAAATGAAAAGGGTAAATGGGATCCCGACCTGGAGTGGCACTAAAGCCCACGTAATTAAGTTTCATTAAATTCGACTTTCGGGCGAAGACTTAATTAAGGATGATGACATGCGAAATATGTCCTGATAAGTCCAAATAAGTTAACCTTCGCATGAGATAGGGGTTGACTAGAGAATGTGATAATATGAACCACGGTGATCCACACAAGCAGTGATCATCGCTTTAAAGTCCTTAAATGGCGTAGATGACCCCAACCAGGACATGATTAGCCTTAAGCGTAGTTGCGGCAAGTCCCAAAACAAGGTTAATCATGATCTTTGGACACCCATGAGGAAGAAGTGTTACAGGACCGGGATGGATACAAATTCCACCAAACCAAAGTCCTCCACGCCTGTTGTTCGTTCGATAAATTCAAACAAGAGTGGATGTGATTAAAGCCAGGGGCGTCTTTGGAAAAACCAGCAGAAACACTGATATACTGCATTCTTGTTGGAAAATGGACCTTCTTATCTAGGTCGAACTTCGACACCTGCTACGTATGTACCGGTTCGAAGGGGCAATCCCCGTCAAGCGGTGAAATTTATTCGAAAATAATTAAAATGATTAAAAGCGACTTAATCAAGTTAATTAAATCGGCTTATTAAAAAAGAAATGCCACGTGGAAATTTGAGGGTTACCGATCGAACCTAAATTTAATATAAAATCTTCATTGAACAAGGGTTTCCGAGAAAATAGCCGAATTAAATGCACATTAAATTTAGGATTCGAGGCTAAAAATCCCTAATTTTATCTAATTCGTCATTGTAAGGCACGAAATTGAAGTTACGGAAGTTCCGGGGTTCAAAATGAACACTCAAAAGTTATGGAATTCAAAATGGCGACTCAAAAACAAAATTGACATAAAAATGTTTGGCACTGAAAAATCTAGAACCTTTTCTTCAAAATAGAAGCCTTCATTACTTGAGACAAAGTAAAATCTCAAAAATCGGTTCGAATCTTTGCGCCGAAATTCAACGGTTAAGATGCATTACGTCCACTTATAAAATTAAACCAACAAATCATAAACGTGTTCAGCCTGAAGCCTATAAATAATCTCAATATTTTTCGAAAATGACATCCGAAATCATTTAGAAAATACACAAAGAACATACGAGAGAAAATACGGGAGGCGACCTACGAGATTTCTAGGTTAAATCTTTAAACCTTGATAGAAACACGGCTTCGTGGATGGAAAACACTTCCGGAGTAGCCAAAATAGAGCGCATTAAATCAAATTATTGCACAAACACAATAATTCTTTTAAGTTGAAAGCAAAATCGATGAGAATTTGGCATAGATTTCTCGAGACCGCTTTGAATATTTAGGAATAAGCTAAATAATTTTTGATTATTCATAAATCTTGTATGAACACGCGAAAAATCTCGGGTTGATTCATCAAGTTAGGATATAGAACACTAAGCGTTAAAGTCCCATATAGGCGAAAGCCACAGGCGAGAAGCAAGCTCCCTAGGCCCGCAATACGATTGATCGGTATCATCAACAAGGTTGAAACGATCCCCGCCGTACTAATTATCAACTACGGCGATAATTTTGCTAAGGCCGTTGTAGCGTCATTAAGCGACATGAAGCAAATCAAGTCCTCGCCGTTACTATAACAACAGCTGGCAAGTCGTGTAGTATTATAAGCTAGAAGTGGCCTTGACTTCAAGGAACTAAAATCAAATCACGAGTGGTCGAATCTCATTAGATGCACACAAATAAAAGTCCACTTTGAGAGGTAGTAGCTTATACAACTTCTCGGTCCACAGATAAAGTGTCATAAAATCGGCACCACAAAGATGAATTCACAGCGGTACTAAGCCAGAAGTCCTTTACAAATAATGTTGTAAGTCCCTCCCGTCTGGCATGGAGGCGGAGATCAATCACGAACCCAGGTCGAGTCAGCCTCGACAGAATGTTGAGTAAGGCTCCCCGGCTCGGATCGTATCGAGTCACAGACCCCAGTCTCGAGTCACGTCAATTGGGACAAATGTCCAAGTCGTCGTGGGCTCTATCGAAATCAAATATTTGACTTCCCAGTGCATAGAATTTTTTTAATTTTTATTCAAAAAGCCGCGCCCTAGGAGTCACTAACGTGTACTTATGCATATATATAATATATTTATATAGATCTTTTTACACATAGTGACTCTTACGGAATTAAATCAAAGCAGGGCCTTTTAACTCGGTGGTAGAGTAATGCCATGGTAAGGGGCATAAGTCATGGTTCAAATCCGATAAGGGGCTTTAGTTTTCTAAAACTCTATCCGTGGGCTCATTATCAGGCCCGAAGCCAAGTCAAGCGTCTCGCGAATTGTGTGAGAAAGCTGACTTGAACATAGTTTGGACAATCGATCTTTTCGATTTGATAAAAGCACTTGTCTGTGCAATTTTACTTCTGATAGATTTTATTTTATACCCCTTTAAATAAATAATAAAAATTCTTAACTTTGAAAACTTTATCCAAGTTAAATGTGTGTATCGGCTTTATTGTTAAAATTCTATTTAAAACTAGGAAACAAAATATTAAAAGACTACAAAACAATTTCAATACCGTTTTTATAAACAATCCCTAGATAAGTATTCACTTACATTGCAATCCTTATAAAGTGTTATACATGTTACCATAGAGGTAACTTGGTAACTTAGATAGCATCTGAGGTATAAAAGAGTGGTATTTAAGTTGTTTTATGTAATAATGATCACATCATATCAAAATTATTAATAAAAGAGAATATTCGCGTGCAGGATACGGGCGGTCGCTATATATATATATATAGCTTGAGCGACTGAAAGTTACGCGATTGTCACTAGATTTTTTTTTTATATATAGCTTGAGAACGTTGTATTTTGCGCATTAAAAGTTTCACCTTCGAAATATATTGAAAACATAATTAAATTTTGTCCCCCTCCTTCTCTAGATACTTCTATACCCAATTACCCATTACTTTAAAACAATGTTAGTAAAATACGGGACGGAAAAAAAACGTGAGTACGAACGTATGGGTATAATTCGAATAGGTATGAGTAAAATTACGTGAAAAAACGCAAAGTTTTATTGGGAAAGAATCGTACGAACAGTGTTTCTTACGGGTATAAAACGTTTTACTTTTAAAAAGTACGGGATCAAAAATACGAAAATATAACTTAATATTTTTACATTTATTTGTACATTAATTGTCCAACTTTAATTTATAAAGAACCATTTCTCATATAATATTAGAAAAATAGTAAGATCTTTGATCATTTGCTCAAATTATTTAATAAATACCTATTTAAAATAATTTATTTGAACGATATACTCCGCCGATGGTTTAATTGATTTTTTCGCATCTGCAAGAGACAAATCTTTGATATTTAATTAATCTTTAATTATATTATTAAAGAAATTATATTATTAAAAAATTTAATATTATGAAAGTATTTTAAAAGACGAATATAATTATATAAATTTTATATTTTTTAGAATAATGAATAATTAATAATTGATAATCAAAGTTGATTTAAGAAAATTCAGCTTGACAATTAAAGTGGATTGGAGGGAGTAATATTTTATGTTCACAATGAAAAATAATATCAAAAAGTTTAAAATTATACATCTACTAAATAATTATCATCATTATATTGAAAACATAATTAGATTTTGTCTTCCTCTTTATCTAAATCTTATCTGAATTCTTCATTCTTCTGACGCCAGCTCTATCATTTTATTGATCGAATTTCATTCGTTTCTTTTTTTCCTTCTCTATCAATATCAACATATCCAATCTATAAAAGCGTTATTAATAATTATCGTCAGTTAGAACCAGTATTGAACAAGTCACCGAAACGCCCGTCACGCCACTCACTAGTTGTTTAATTAATTGAAATAATGTTGTAATATGGTGGTTAAGTCATTTCTTACCCATCATTGATGCATATAATCTGACTCCTCTAAATTTGTTTAACGGAAATCTTTTTAATGACATCAAGATATGTTGTATGTATCATCATAAGGGATTATTAGTCTAATACCATCAATCTATTCTTAGCCGAAAATGGATAGGAAATAATCAAGGACTCAACATTACCATGGCCTAGTCTATAGTCTTTTGATTTTATTTTGGAATGAACAACTCCAGGCACATGTATAGGCTATACAAATACAATGCACATAAAAGCTTAATCACTAACGAAAAGCTAATCGAATCTGAAGTTTTTCCAAACATAACAATCTATCTTGCTTTATCATCCATCCCTCTAGAACAAAGCAAATTAGTCTATATGAATTCTGGCTACAATGGAGTTGAATCTTTGGAAGGAGGGAAATACACCATCCTAATCTAAAGCATAAAATTACAAAGGTATAATTAATTTGCAAACAGTCACCCTATTGTCACAAGGAATAAGGTTGCATATTAACCGACCTCCTTTACCAACTTAGGTGAGAGCCTATTAAGTGACATCGAGATATGTTAAGTTTGATTATAGTTAATTGGACCACCTAAAAACAAATAAAATATTTATCTGCATTGCATTGAAATATAAATTCACATCAAATGCCCAAAAATGGGAATTATACAAAGGTGGCATTTGCCTTTCATATGAATGCGTAGAGATGCTCTGCATTATTCAAACAATGTGGTTTTCCAGGACCCCATCTAGATGCAAATTGTTGAAGTAAAGCCAAAAGCCTTCTTCCTAGTTGCATCCCTCCTCTATCAAAAGCAGTGGTGCCATTTCTCTTAGGGGTCTTATCCTATGCACTTGGTATGAATGCTACTCTGGTCCAATATGTACGATCCCTTCGTGGGAGAAGTTTCTTGTGCAAATATCTCAATCACGAATTCGGATTGTAAGTTGGTATAAATCCTTTTGCATGTTGGCTTTCAAGTTCAAGAGTCATCAGTGACTTCTGCCTTTGATATCTGTTTCTCTTGGCTGATAGTGCTGGGTAAAATAAAGTAAAAGATTCACTCAGAATTTAAACTAACAATTACATTATCTAAGCAATTAGTAAGTGTTATAATCTGCAAAATGGTGATGCTTGGAATATTAGAGTCAAGAGAGGACTTCAAACACCAACAGACAAAAATTCATACAAGAGTTCATGACGTTAATGCCAATTTATTTTTACCGAGAAACTTGTTATAAACTAACATCAAAACCAATAATCTTTTTGAGGTTCCTAGGGTGTTTATAAAATACTAAGTCATTCTTAGATAAAGCCAATGATCCTACAACAAATATTCACCTTACATAAAGCCAATGATCCTACAACAAGAATATTCACCAAAGGTGCATTGTCGCTGAGCAATCAATTATCCAAGACAAGTAAAACTTATGATTAATGCAGTTAAAAAAAATCTATGGAAAAATCTCAAATTCAATATAATAATTGACAAAATAAAGAGAAGCATGAATGTTAGTGTTAAATCCGGTATAGACTTGGAACGGAAAAAAGGACCAAAGGTGCTTCGTCATTGAGCATTAAATCATCCAAAACAAGTACAAGTTTCTAAACATAATCTTAGTTTCTTTTAGGTTATTACAACTATACAAAAGCATCCTTGCCAATGTGATGATTATGATTATTTCAGTTAAAATAAACTCTACTGAAAAATCTCAGATTAAATAAACAAAAGAGAATCACGAATGCTGTAGTGAGAAATCCAGTATAGATTAAAGACTTAAACAATAGCATTTGCTGTATGAAATGGCACCTTAGAGACCAAATTTTGAAAACCTAAAATACACTTGCATTATGAAAATATTCAAAAGCATATCATCATTCTACGTGAATTCTGTTTATCACAGAACCTTGAAACCCCAAACTTAAATTGAAGATAAGATATAAGGCAAAATTTTAATGCAAGAAACTGAGAATGGCATGTATACATTAATTAACAATAGTGATAAAATAAAACTTTTAATCACAATATGCAGTTTCTTATGGAAAACAATTTAACAGAATTATAACAGTTAATATACATATATATCATAATTGAAACTCAAATGTCAGACTAGAATGTCTGTAATACTAAAAAACAACGAAAAACAAAACAGTTTTAGGATCATTACGAAAGGCAATTTTGACAATCAAAATGGGAAGCGTGGAACATCTAATATCTTATATTTTAATCAGTTAATTAGCACTGATTACTGCATAATTTTTATGTATTTTCCCAATGCAATTGTTTGGCAGTATAGAGAAACTTTCAGATAAAAAACAGTTGCATTTAAATTTGGAAAATCTGTATCATGCAGGAAACTGTAGCAAAAAAAACTTACCCACTAACTCTGATGGCAGACCAAAGTCGTAATCATTCCGTCGCCTCCTTATGCAGATGCATACAGCTAATGATACCAAACATAATACAAGAAGACAGGAGAGGGCTATTGCAACTTTTCCGCCTGTAGATAAGCCATCCTTTCCCCAAAACAGAGGACAATCAGGTAAAGACGGCACGCCACATAGACCCTTGTTGCTAGAAAGACTGTCAAAGTTACATTAGAACAATCAGATATGAGAGGAACAGAAAAAAAAACAATGTGAGACTAACTCCATCCAAATATATATCATAAAGAGAGAAATGGACACTAAAAGGCATGATTAACAATCATCAAATTGATTACAGAAGAACGAAACAAAAAATACTGTCCAAAGTCCTCAAATTGAGTAGGAACCTTATCGAGGAATTAGACTTTAGAAGTAAATATCAAAACCTTTTAATGTGTCCTAACCATAGTTTGTGAATAGCGGCGGAATAGTGGTATAGTGTCGAGTAGCGGTATAGTGTCGAGTAGCGGTATAGTGGCAGGTAGCGGTATCGTAGCGCTACACGGCATCAAGGTAAATAGTGGTAAATAGTGACGCAATAGCAGACTTTTAGAGCTTCGCCGCTATTGACCACTAAACGCTATTCACAACCATAGTCCTTTCAAATTTAACAAATTAGATGTGTCGCCATAACTACTCAAAAAGGGGCGAATAATTACTGCTAATTTCCAACGAGGTGGAGCCACTAAACATTAACCTGGGAACATACTCCCTTCATTTCAAATTAATTGACATTTTGGAATTGCGTGTCAAGACTTTGACCACAAATTACTTTTTATTCACTAATCCGAAAAATATAAAATTGATATCATTGAATTTGGTTTTAAAAATATAAAAATATTTTTTTTTAATTTTTCATAATGTACATAAAAAGTAATTGATGATTAAAGTTGTGTCTCGAAAAGTGAAAAAGTCAATTAATTTGAAATGGAGGTAGTATAAAATAAGTAGAGCAGCAGATTACTTCAAAATTCATAGTTGAGGAATCGAAGTGCATTAGCTCTCTTGCAAACCAGCTAATTTTAATGACAATCAATAATCATTCTATACAAGGATAAAGAAGAAAGTAGATTCTATGACATACTCAATAGCACCACCGTGGACCCCAACCGAGTACAGTTCCTCTGGTACAAGCCCATCAAGTTCATTGTTGTTTAACAGCCTGAAAACAGTAAAATGTTTAGAAGGATCAATATGACATTTTAAAGCAAGGACTGCTTCATATGTTACAACGACACAGCCTAACCATATAAACCAAATGGATATTCAAAGGTACTGCCAAGATACTGCACAACTGCCTAATCAAGAAGAGGGGTATCTTCTTGACTAGGATAAAAATATATCTTAGAATAAATACTCTAAAGCAAACAATCATGGTCACAGCATATAGTGTAACATGAGTTCAGTTATATTGAAACTTACACAAGTTGCAAACTGGAAGAAGTTAGGCTCTCTGGTATGGGGCCTGTAAACTTATTGTTTGATAAGTCCCTGCACCAATAAGTAGGCCGGATAAGGTGGTTGTGGAGCAATTGCAGCTGGCAGTTGAAATGCCATTTATAACACCGAATAACATTTGTTTGGGCAACAACAGTAAATTCTTCCTCTGAAATCTCATTAGAGAGAGAGGGAGTTAACTCAATATGAGCATCACTGTTTCAGAACAATCTCTACGAGGGAAAAAATTGTGCAGAAATGACCCGACATTAATGACTCCCCCTTTCAATCCTTTTAACAGGTTTCCCATAGAAGTTATCTTCCTAGGACAACATCGACTAATAGTAGACAACAGAGCATAATTAATACGTACCCCCTCCATCCATGTTCTTATTTTAATGCAAATTTGTAGTTAAATATGTTCAGACTTTCCTCCTAATCAATCTCTCACTTTAGTCGAAATGAGGACTTATTTGGGATTTTCAAAACGCAAAAACTTAAAAACAAAATGGGATGGAGGGAGTAGAATTTGCACACAGATCTCTTCTGTGGCTTAGAGAAAATAGTTAGATAAGAGTGGCTGAAAAGCTTTTATATGAATTTTGGAGTATTAACCGTACCACAGAACCAGAAAAATTGAATCAAAACACAGAGACGTATTTTCTTGGTAATTTCCAACCATACCAAATAATCAAGTATTTATAAGAAATAAGCAAATAATAACATCATTTTCTCAGGAACTTACAGCTTTACAAGAGACTTTTGACCCAACCCTGAAGGTAGAGTACCTTGCAGAGAGTTAGAACTTAAATTCCTGCACATACATAATCATATGTCTATGTGAGAAGTCTGAAATAGATTTAAAATATTTACATGCTAGCATAAGTTACGGAAACAATCTATATATAAAAGAGAGAAATATTCAGTAATATAAACAAAATAATAAACGAATAAAGAAAAATAAATGCAGCAAGAAGTTTACAGCAATCAGGAAAATATAATCATCAAATAACACTGAACATTATCTAATTCTTAATGTCTTTGCCATGCAGCATTGAACATTCCTTCGATTTCTACATTTTCTCTTTGTCACGGTAAAAGCAAACTCGAAACTCAGTCAAACTACTTATGACAACAAAATTGATACTCCAGAGAGAAGTAGACAAACTTTCAAAGCATAACACCTACTGAATTATGAAGATACACCAAAATTCTAGTGAGATTGACCTCTGAAGATTATGTGGAGACTCAGTGTCAAATCAGTTATATGCTAACTGCTTCTACTAGGAGATCGTGGATGCTAGCGACTGCATTAGGTGCTAGAAGATAGCATTTGAAGTTCGATGAAAATAGTAGCAAGGAGTTTTAGTTATGAACTTATACCAAGTAGTGTAATGTAGTTAAGTGGCAGCTATCCAGTAACCTAGTATGGATAGTCAATGTGCAGTTAGACGTACGCACTTTTGAGATTCTCTCTTACCTTTTTGCTATACTATTCACTTTCCTATTCATTGAATCATCTTTATGCTCATTGCAAAAGTCAACAAATTTAAGTACTAGTGATACAGCATGTATGCAGTTAATTCAGAAATATTGCTTGAGAACACCAGTTCAAATCAAAGTGAAATGTGGTTACGAAACGTATAGAATGAAAAGTGGAAGGGGAAAATTCTGTTAGTTCATTCATTTCAGAAAGGAGGAGTTAAATCCCAGCAAGTAATTATTTCGTTACTTACACATGCAAAAGCTTTGTATACCTTCCAAGATACAAAAGGGGGGCATTACACAGAGAAGCCTGAGTTTTGTGTTAATTGACAACTCGGTGCCGGAGGATTTTTTTCATATTATCTGCTTGAGTAGACTTCAGTCAAGAAAATGTTTAACATTCTACAACATAAGGAGTTGAGGACCTCTCCTCTAAATTGCATAACCATAGTCACCTGGAACGGGATACGGGACCGATGACAAAATTTGTTACCTTAACTGAATTTGGTACGGACGGGGGTATACTCATTTATTCAGAATGATAATCTGGGATTTGGAGAGGATAATTTCATATATATTTTCATGTAAGTGATGTTATTTAGAATACGAAAGCTAGTTGAATGTATAGTTGTTTATAGTTCAAAGTTTCTAGGCATGCCAAGTTTATGCTTAAAAGGTTAGTCTACAATTCAAAAGATAATAAAGTGAAAAAAGTACTGAAGAACCACACTTCTGGTAAGTGAACTAGTTCGAACTTGACAAAAATATACGAGCAGCTACAAACAAAAGAAGGAGGTTGTAGGATACTTACAAGCTCGCCAAATTTGTCAGAAGGCTAATTTGGTCACTGATATATCCTTTGAGACCTTGACTTCCAAGATCACTGAGTAAATCCAAAATCAAACAAATGCATAATCAAATGAATGGAAAGCAAAAGAAAATTGTATATCCGCTAAGAATATATAATATATTATGACAAGAAGGCGACAGATGGGGCACAAGGGTCTTAGAATCTGTTGATTCAGAAAATTAAGTCATTAACTAATTCAGGTATTTATAATAGATGCACATCAAAGAGAAAATTTACTAAAGTACGAAGCATTCTAAGAAAATTGTTGATGCAGAGTATACAAGTAAAACTATCACTATGTGTATAAAGATACTTGAACATCATTCCATCAGGGAGGGGGGAGTAAAAACGAAAAGTATCACAATTCCATTCATAGTGTTGGCAAGCCAGATTCTGTCTTCAAAACATTAAAACTGAATGGTGATATGGAGAAGATACTATAACACTAAACCTGGTTAATTCCAGAACCAACTAAAAGTAATGGACACGAATCACAAAATAGAAATGAGAAGTCTAGACAATTTGTCTGAAAAGTGTATAACACAAAGTCTGACAAATAGATTTTCTTCAATTATCAATTTATCATACTGCTCTGCTCCTTCCCTCTATTCAGTATAAATGTGGTAGCATATGAATGTACATTTACGAATTTATTTGAATACCGAATGAACAAAATAAAATAACATCATATAGTTAACTTAACAAGAAGCTTTATCATATACTAATCAATAATAGGTATCATAAATCAAGTTAATGAGGCTGGTATAAGAATACGTAGTCCTATATATTAACCGATTCCACAAAACTATGCATGCAAATATCTCTTACTGAAGTTAATCTTTATGGAGGTAGAACAACTCACATTTGGGAAATCACAAGAGCAGTTTCATCCTTATTCATTCTGCAAGTAACACCTTCCCAAGCATCCCATGTAGTTGGGGCACAAGGGTCACCATTCCAACCCATCCTATCAGGAACACGAAGAGATTCCTTCAATGCTTTCATGGCTATAACTGCAAAGCGAGAATAAATTATCTTTATTACACTGTTCAAAATTCATTTCTCCAAATCAAATTCATACTAGCCAAATCGTTGAGCAACATACTTATAGCCAATTATCGAATTCGAGTACTTAATTCCTACGTTTTCCTTTCTGCTACATTTTTACAACTTGGAAAAAAACGTAACTTCGCAATAAAAACTGGTGCATTGAAAGTTCAGTTTACCAAACACATTACAATCTTACCCTGATCAGGAACCGTCTTGAGATCAGCTGGTACAATAGCATAATTCTCGAGCCCACAGATTAGAGGCCGCCCAGCAACAGATTCAATCCTCACATTCAACGTTGTACTACTAAGATTCTTCACAACATAGCTAAAATCATAGGCCGAAAATCCCCCAACTTCCTTAAAAATATCGACTCTACTCACATTTTCCCCATTCACAATAACATCAAACACCCTTTGACCAGCTTTAGTCACACTCAAATTAATCTCAGCAAAGTGGAACCACAACAAATAGTCCAATTTCGCATCCACTTGCAACTCATACTCCAAAAACCCGCCCCCTTCCCCAATTATCGTCACGGCCGATTCATACAACTTCGGTGGGAAGTAATTAGGCGCCCGATCAGCATTAACCACTTTCTTCAAAGCCGAAATCGCCTTTATCGTACTCCCAGTAGCCAACGCAGCAGCCCGAGACCTATGACCCGCATCTGACTGCCAGCTCCGACCAAACCTATCCGTATCATTACTAAACCCGGGTCCCCACTGACCCGACCCAGCCGAAAACCGCCCGTAATTAACCAAAATCGACGAATTCAAAACCGGACCATTCACATAAGCATCCGGATCAATCTGAAACAACTCCAAAGAAGCAATCAACGGAGCATCAGTAGCAATACTATAAAAACAAACATCAATCTCCCCATGATCCTCGGGCACCGAAACGATCAAATCCGAGTAAGCTCCCCCTCGCGAAACCGACTCCGGCCACGGCGACCTCCACGAAAACACCACCGTTCCCGACACTGATACATCAAAGGACGGCGTATGATGCTTCCCATTATAATTGTCATATACCGTAAACGTCCGAACCAAGTACCTCCCTCCTCCTCCTCCACCACCACCTCCATCAACAAATTTTTCTCCAACAACAAATTTCTCTCCATCAACAAAGTTTTTTCCGGCAACAAATTTTTTTTTGGCTACAAATTTTTGTCCGGCGGAAATATGATCTCCGGCGAGGGGGATGGAGTAGCAGTTTTTTTTGCCGGAAGAGATAGGGAAGTACCTAAGGGTTTTTTCTTGGGTGTGGTGGAAGAGGAGTGGTTCCGATACGATGGCGGTGGCGCCGCCGGAGAAGTGGCGGTCGGAGAGCCACTGGACGCCGAAGACATCGGTGGAGTCGGTTGGTCCGCCGCAGTCCACGTGGATTGAGTAGTCTGTGTAACAATATGAGGAAAAAAATGTAACAAAATGAGGAGGAAGTGTAATTGTAGTGAAAATAAGTATGTTAGTTACAGTTTTGAAAATTAGTTACAGTGTTTTTAAAATTTAGTTAGAATGTAGTGAAGTGGAGAATTGAGAGTACTTACTGTATGGATTGGAGGAGGTTGTGTAGGGAAGGAGGAGAAGGAGAATGAAAAGGGGTAGGGGTAGGGAAGGCATGATGATGATAATTGAGAATTTACAATTGAATAGTGATTAATGTTGTTTGGGCATTATGAGGAAAATAGGGGGGGGGGGGGGGGGGTGGGGGGGGGTGGGTGGTGTTTGATTATTGAGATTTCAAGGGGGAGTGATGATGAGTATTGTGAATGGGATGATTAGGGAAAAGGATGGTGAAATTGAGGGGGGAAAGGCAAAATTGGATGCTAAATTTGTGGGTTTACTTTTGGGATCTTGGATTGATGATTCTCTTTGGGTCTATGACTAATTTCGTTGACTCTTTACTCTTTAGTTAAGTTAGGAGATTTGACTCTTTGCATCTACTATAAGTTAGGAGATTGACACTCCTCCCATCTAATGGAATACTTGGATGTCCAATTTTATGATGTTACAATAAACTGATATTTTATGAACATTATGAATGTTTACGATTAACCAAACTGATACAAGGATTCTTTTAAGAAATAATATCATGTAATTAATGACCAATTTCCTATAATGTTCTTTCAATAGAATTGATGTTGTAACTCCTATAGGCAAGAATTTGACTTGTGGAGAACTTGTTTAGTCATTCTCTAAGACTACTATAGTTGACCCTTTAGTTAAATTATCAAATCTACTCTTTCGATCTATGAGTAGGAGATTGACACTCCTCCCGTCTAATAGAATACTTCAATTCGAAATTCTCTATTCTATTTGTATGTCACTTTTATGATGCTATAACATTACATTTTATGAACATTATGAAATTTTATGATTAACCATACAATTGATACAAGATACACATTTATGATTTCGTTATGGACCAAGAAAGTGGACAAAATGTGTGTATAATTCAGTTAAGTCATTAATGTTGTTTGGAGACTGTTGGGTGGCCGATGAGCAGTTGGTATTGAGTGGGGAGCGTGTAAATTGATTGATTAGGGAAAAAGGATGGTGAAACTAAGGCAGAAAGGCAATCTTGGATGCTTAAATGAGTGTGTTTACTTTTGGAAGGTGGATCTTGCGACTCCTATAATAAAGGATTTGTTTGGATACAATATTATTTAATGATTCTCTATAAATAATGTCTTTTTATGAACATAGCTTCTTATTAATAGAATATCTTGTTCATTAGTCTTCTTTGGCGTCGACTAAGCGTTAATAGGGGAATATTTTATGGCCTTTGCGGTCGAAATTTCCTTTTCTTTCAAAGTGATTTGAATCTTGCTTTGCGGGTTTATAAATAATGTCTTTTTATAATGGGGGCCGTGGCGGATTCTTCATCGAAGTGCTTAGCGTACTTCGTTGTGTAAAACTCGGGTTGTGTGATAACCGACTTTATATATAGATGAAGTTAGAAGATCCACTATCCACATCTAATAGAAGTCTTCCTATTAAATAATAGTACTTCCTTTAATTTTTTAACTGTTTTATTTTCAATTGGGAATAAATTATATAGTATTATTTTTATTCTAATAAATTTAAAATTGGCACTTCTAGATTATTTTTCAAAATATGTATCTAAGTATTATTTCTTGAATTTTTTCATAAATGAACTAAAACAGGCCCTTAATGCCCAATTTATAACTAAAGTTCTTTCACTAGAATTGACCATAACAAAGTAGTATGGCAATCAAATACGGAGTATTTTTAACTTGTATTTATATGTTCTTTCCAGAAACGTACAATGAAAGAAATTTGATCATGTGATAATATGAATATGGTGTTAACTTGTGTTAACTTTCATAAAAGATAATCGATCGATCATTGGAGTTCGTCGGTTGATCATCATCATCGACAAGGAGTGACCAACGTTGATCGGCGTTGACCGGTCAACACAAAAATTCATAAATGTGTGAGGAGCACATTTGTACTCATATCGGAATACATTTGTACTCTGAATTTAAATATATAAATTTTTCAATGTTAGAGTATATGTGTAATCATTTTTTGCTTATATATAGATGTCTAGACCTAGAGTACATTGTACATGGATATATTAAAAAACTTTAAAATAAATTTAAAAAAAAAAAATTAGCACCGTTAGCATCATATAGTAACCGTGCCTTTTAACCATAAACTGACTTTTTAAAACTTGTTCACATGTGCTTAAACTACATATGTTACTTAGACATAAAAAATGATCAATTTATTATTTGTTGAAGACTTTTATTTAGCTATATATATAATTGAGCTTAATAATACTCCATTCATCTCTAAAAAATCATTAGTTTTGCTTTTTCAATGATTAAAAGTAATAAACTTATGTCTTAATTGGCCCACACAAATTTAATTATTAGTATCAAGATGTAAATGTTAATAGTAAAGTAGGATAAAAAAAACTTAAGATCATAGTTTCAAAAGTTAAAACATCGAAATTAAATAGTGAACGATCTTTTTTGGGATGTGGGGTGTAATAGTTTAAAAAATAGAATTATATTTTTAATTACTTCAACTAGCATAAAATTTTCTTTATTATATTATTTCATACATTATTATATTTTTCTTTATTTATTTGATATAAATTTATTCATACTTATATAGAAATATAATTTGATCCATTACTTGTTGAGATTGAAGCCCATGCCCGGCGCTGTAGAGAACCATCATCGAGGTCATCGAGATCACGCCAGTCTCGCTGAAGACCGAGTTATAAGGAGACCCCGGCCGAGACCGTCGATGACCCAGCATATTTGAGGCGATTTTGAGCCGATTTTGGGCTTATTTGAGTTCAGGAATATTAGTAGGGTGTTGTTTGGGCGTCATATCATATCAGCGGTGATTGTAGCGTAATGGTAAATTATGTTGCTAGAAATTTAGGGGAAGGTTCATCTTTAGTGGAAGGGCCATGATGTTTGTGGTATGGAGTGATGTTGATTTGAGCTTATCAAAATGGTTCGTATGGATGATTCTGAAAGTCGATATGTGCCCAATGATCTTTATGTCTTATTTGATTAGTCAATTAGATGTTGAGGGGTTATGGAATTATATTTGGTGGTGAGTCACGGAAGGTGACAAAAGAGCACGTATTTGTTTCTAAGGGTCGGAAATCGGGTACTGCGTATAAGGTTGCTGACGAAGTGTTGCAAGATCATCAGAGGTTATGGCGTAGGAAAGAAGGCGGTAAGGGTCTCGACCTCTTAATATTGTGCTAGGCGAAGAAGGTGTTACGATCAAGCGTCGAATGCCAATGAATGGATCAAGTGGAAGGTGGTAGAAGAGAAGAGATATTCGTTGATGGCCGTCGAGCTTGGAAGATTTCCAAGGCACTGGGAAGAAGAAGATCAAGAAGGTGCGGTGAAAAAAGAACATGTTCTTTGATTTGAATGTGGAAAAGTCAGCAGGGGCAATGGTTTTGGCTATGTCTCTTCGATAGCCAAGTTGGTGACATTCAATGATGTTCTTGGATTGGAGAAGAAAACACAGGAGTTGGGTTCAACTTCAGTGGGTGTAGATTCAAGACTAATGGAGAAGACAAGATGTGAAAATGTCTTCAAGTGGGAGATTGTTAAGATTGAAGCCATTTTCGACCTTTGTGAAGACCATCATCGAGAGGCCATCGAGACCCCAGGTCTCGATGGGGGCTTTCATCTTGGCTGAAGACCCGATTTGTAAGGATGCATTTAGGGCCCACTGATGCCGTGGGATCGATGACCAGCGGTGAAGCGATTTTGAGGCAGTTTTGGGCTTATTTCAAGGTTCGGAATATTCTAGCTAGGGTTTTGTTTTGCCTATAAATAGATAGCTATTTTCTATGAGATTTTATGTACTCAAATATTAGAATCATAAGAAAATAGTCTTGAGAGATTTGTGAGACTTGTAATTAGAGTTTTCAATCTATAAGAAAACATCTAATTGAAAGATAGATAGAATAGGGTTCTTGAGTAGTCTTGTAAATAATTCTTCTTGAGTTATTAGTAAATGCAGCAGGTTGGATTAGCTCTCACATTAATAGTGAACCATGGTAATTCTTTGTATTTTTATTGCTTTTCTCTTTCATTTTGTCATGATACGAATTAGTATAGAATTATGCATTGAAGTTTGGATTATCATCTTGGGCGGGATTCGTGTTATTGAGTAATTAAGGAACACTTTAATTGTACAAAAACGGTGTAGAATTCCTAACACTACTGATTAATAAGGAGATTATTATCAATGTAAACTCAAATTCTTCTTTTACCTTTGAAGTATATCAAAAGCTAATATAATACTCCATTCATCACATTGTCTACTTTTACTCTTTTTTTAATTTTCACAACATGTCATATTTTATCACTTGTGAGATGTATACATTTTAGGAAATAAGACCGCTTTAACTAGTATCAAATAATATCTTTTAGATTTATAAAAAAAAATGATCAAAACTTGACAATATTCATGAGATATAGGATTGTAGGGATCGGAGAATATATCAAACCTAAATTTTTTCAACTTATTTTATTATTAACAAGATCATTTTGATTTAAACAAAGAATGTGTGTTTATTTAAACAAAGAATATATCAAACCTAAATTTTTATCATAGTTGGTTAAATTGTTTTCATTAAAAAAATCACTAACATATATAAAAGCGTGAATAAGGGTTGTGTTTAACAAACTTTCAGCTATTAACTGCCAATTACGCTTTATTTAAAATTTAATAGTCGAGGCAAAAATATAATTTTTAATTAATAATTACACCTTTTAATTGATAACTCATGAGTTAAAACAAAGATTAACTACTTTTTTAAATAATAATAATATATTTTTATGTAGACCTATTGTTATTCTTATTATAATAGGTGTTAGTTAAATAATCATTGTAGTATAAATTATTATTATTATTATTATTATTATTATTATTATTATTATTTGTTGTTGTTATTATTATTATGTAGAATTCTTGTTATTATTATTATAGAGATTATATTAGTTAAATAATCATATGATTGGTGTAAAATTATTATTATTATTGTTATTTAATTTTATACAGATATGAATTTTATATATTGATATCCACAAAAAATTAAATTATACTTTTTAAATCATCTGAAATTTAATCGTAAAACAAATGATTCGGTAATCTTATGTTGATTATCCAATCGACAATATATTTAGTAGAGGAGATCAAATTGTTAAAGTAACATTTATCTACATGCGCGTCTTAATTTGGTATCACGATATACTATCTTCTTGTCCGCCATTCTGAAATGTCACATGCGTAGATATGATTATAAATGTCGCGTTGTGGATATTCTGACCTGATTTGCGGTGACAAATTAATATGTAGCATATCTTTATATGCTTTTGGTAGAATTATTATTATTATTGTTATTATTATTATTATTATTATTATTGTGAATTATCCCTTTGAATCATAATAGATATTAACTACCTAATAATTTTAGTTTCGATTAACAAATAATGATAAAGTCAAATAAATTATTTCCTCAGGCTCGTATGAGAGTGAGTATTAAATATCTGAATTGTTTGTGTAGCATTGTAAATGTAATTTCTTAGATTCTCTTACAGCTTTTATGTGTTAACAAAAATCGTAAAGTAAAAACGTATAAGTGGAATACCAAATCATTTAATTAATATTATTATGCATTTATAGATAGCGTGTTAACTTTGTTTGTTGATGAAGTAATCGAAGGTAGAATATGTTAATATAATTAATGTGTAAATGTAAAAAATTATTTTAACTTTCAGAATTAAGCGTAAAAAATGTATCGAATATTTGAAAAAATGAAATTCACGTAATAAATCGTGTATCGTAGCATCTAAACTCTTAGTAAATTAAAATGTTCAATATTTTACGAAAGGAAATATTAATAGAACTCCATCATCGCACTTATTTACCAATTTACCGAATTTAATGAATGAAACTAAAATTGTTGGGACTTTCCGTTTGTCTCTTCGAAATCCCAATGGGTGAAGTAGAGCTTTTATATCATAGAATTTCGTCAAGTTTGTGATGGTATGAGTGTATGACCCTATGGTAATATTGAGTGCAATGAATGTGGGTTATTACATGCATATGAAAATAGTTAGTTGGAGTATAAATTAAGAAGAATTAAATGGGAAAATGACAGAAAAAGAGTCCGGAGTTTTCTAGATGTGATAACTACGTTCACATGCCAAGATTTATTATAGAAAACTCCGATTTATTTTTTGTTGGAAATACTCCAATAAATTTATTCTACAATGGGGATAGGAGTGTTTGTGTGTGAATACTGGTCACACTACCTATAAAAAGAGGATCCAGAATCAATTAATGGGGGTTTTACTTGAGGAGGATGTTTTTCCTTCATGCCTAAGGATTCACTCATTGATTGCCATTACCAACGAATCTCTTCAAAGCAACAAGAGGGGAGGGTGCATAAAATATTTAATGATAATATGAACATGTCATCGACCAATTAAATATTAGAGGTAATAAATTATAGAGCAACTACTACGTCTTATGATAATACCTTTGTTAATTATTGGATCTACCAAAAAGAAAAACAGAAAGAATCGTTTAATTTCTTTAATTGACATTTTATAATTTTAAAGTATATCGATAATTTGGTTATAATAAATGTGATTCAATTGAGATTTGATCTCAATTAATGATAATGTCACATATTCAATCACTAGCAATATACATAGTGTTATAATTAGATTTCTAATTAATGAAACCATTAATTATTTTCATGTAAACCTATCATGATAATAATTATCGTTTATATTTGTTAGATGTTTATTATTTAAAGCTTATTTTTTCACCTTTTTTCGAACTATCACCCATAATTATTTAAAATTTATTGGAGTATTTCCAACAAAAAATAAATCGTAGTAGATTAATTTTCCCGTGTCCAAAAAGGTTAATTATTATTTCTCCTTGGTGCACCCCATACACAGTGATAAATAGTCACATCAAAGCTAGATAGGGAATAAATGAATAATGTGAATGCATACTTCCAAATTGCCCATAGAGATGAACAAAGAAACAAGATGCATGACAACTTGAGAAGAAGTTCCCACCATTACTATAAATCAACGCAAATAAATAGTCAGTACCTCATCAAGTGGTCACTTTATTATCTCTAGACCTTGATATTTGTAAATCTTCCTCTTTTTCAGTCTCATCTTCTGCATGTAAGCCACATGTAGCTACTAATTTATTTGATTAACAAATGTTTAAGCAAATAAGTCAAACCATAACATATTCAACTTTCAGATTTCGTATTATAGTGAAATATTTTAAATAAGTGATATACGGTGTAATACTTGCATCTATTTATCCTTTGTTAATACTCAGTATGAAGTTGGTTGAACTGTTCACCCGTGATAAGCTACTAATTTGTTCATGTTTGTTTGCTTATATATGTTTTTGTCCGATTAAGATTGAAATCTTTATTATGGGAATCTAATGACGTTTACACACTTTAACTTTGCTTAAAGTAGTGATATCTACTCTTTTATCATTAATTAATCTTCATGTTAGTTATCAATCGACAGTCAAAGCAATATGGAAATGGTGTAGTGTATCATGAGCCAGTCCAACTAATAAAACTCACCACAAACAAAAGTCGATAAGACAATGATCAGGCTCTCAACTAGCGTTGTTAATGTAACTCAAGAAGTCATTGTCGAACTCGAATTTAATACTCGATATTACATTTTATGTAATACTTTTTATTATACTAATTTAAAATCCTGATGAATGATTACTATAAAAAAAAATCATGATATATGTATTATTTATATTTTTAAAATTAACTTATAAATTTATCATTTAAGTAAGACACATGTAATGTTTTCAACAAGTGTATTATAAGTAGCAGAGCGTGGCAAGCGGGTAGGTATGGTGGGCCGTTCATTTAGTCATTTGTTAGTCGAATTTTGGGTTCGTTAGGCGCGTCTAACTTCGTTGGCGCTAATGGGGTGGGGTGGGGTGAGATTTTAGCAAAAATGTTAGTCTAGAAAAGCGTTCGTTATGGATTCGGTGGACGTTAGAATCGGCGTTCGATTACCGTTCGTTAGTGGTTAGATTAGCATTAGCGGACGTCGAAACCCCAATAAACGGACGTCAGGTACATAAGCTGTTATGTAACCGTTAAGATATCTTGTGTGCTTGAACATCCGCTTTGTGAAAATGGATGCTCGGTAAAGATCATACTCGAAAGCGGATGTCAGGTTTGAGTAATCGAACTTCGATAGCCCCAGTAGTTATATAAACATTATTTGGAGGCAGATATCAGATTAGTAATGAGTCAGCTTGATTGACGTTTTTCCCTCCCCATAAATAAAGAACTGGCAATAAGCGAGAAAGGCTACTTTTTATCTTATGGTTTGAGTATACATGTGGCACTTATCTTATTTTTAGTATGCAGGCGCGCCTGGCTGAGGAGCTACTGTCTTTTTGGTGTCTATACATACACGACTCATATACCTAATTTTCATCAGTGAAATGATTATATGGCCCTTAAAATACACATTGAGTCACAGTAAAATGATTATTTTGTCACGACACTAAAGTATAGGGTATGAAATGACTATTTTGCCCTCACATTCTGAGTTAAGCCGGTTTCATTAAAGGGCAACATTGTCGTTTATTTAAAAAATATAGTGTTGCCCCAGCGATGGAATGGAACCATTCAAGTAATTAGAATACAATTGAATTATCCTCGAAACTTCTCCGATCCACGAAGCTCGTTAGGTATACGCGATCGACAAATTATTCGAAAGATTCAAATACTGGGTTACGAACTGCAATATCCAAAATTAAGCTTTCGAACATTAAATGAAAACATATCAAGAACTTCAAGTTACGATAAATTCCCAATTTCTTGGTGGGATTATACCATGAAAATTGTTATTACAGAAGGTGAGGCTTTGATGCTTTTGACTCAGTCGGGCACACATTACCTTGAAGCCCATGGCTGGTCAGCCTCTCCACGTTGAATTTTCATTTTGCACCAAACAATGCCGGGCGGAAACAATGATCACGAGTTATTGAGGCTCCCGGCCAGTACCCAATTTCATGCAGAGATATGAGAATAATTTGATCGCGAAGAACTTGAGAAGTAACAAATTGGAAGCTTGACAACGATACTATCGATTAAAAGTGTGAACAAGCTTAAAATTGCCATCTTTATGAGTTGGATTGAATGTAAAAACTTGACTACTTGAGTAAATTATTCCCAAAAGCTTCGATAAAACAATCAAGAAACCATTGAACATCAAAAGACTAAAAACTTAGGTTTTTATGCTCTTTTTTCTTTCACATTTCCTGACAGAAAGCATCGATTAAGAAATCATCTGTCTATTCAAAAGCACTCAATATTTTTTGCTTCTATAATGATAACCCCTCGAATTCTTATTTGAAAAGCTAAAGAAAGTAATAAAAACAAAGGCTATAAATAAAAAAATCAAATTTTTAGCATGACCCACAAATTTTTTCTTCAAATTAAGAAATTTAGGGAGCAAAAACATTAATTTGAGTAAACAAAATCTTATACTACTACTACTCTCTAATAGCTAGCTTACTACTAAAGCATAAACATCCCACTAATTTTTCTTTTTCTATACACACCTAAGCCCCATAAAAGAACCAAACAAAAACAACTATACAAAAATTCATGTGTCGAAACATAAAGACATGACATTACTAAAAAGGGGGCTAACATGGCCATCTTCTGAACTAGAGAATATAATATAAATCTGCCAAATTACCAAAGTGGTGAAATGAATGTTTATTTACCAGAACAACTTCAAAAACAGTAACAAATATTAATGGAAATGATGAAGTTTCGAAAATCGAATATAGAATATTTGTAATGATAAGTATCGATTTTTTGGTAAAATAATAGTGGAGTTGGGGTGTGATGTAACTCATGTAAGGAAAAGAAGAATCGACGAGTAGTGTACAATGTTCATAGTAAGCTACTGCTTCTAAGTAAATAGGGAGGGCAAAATAGTCGTTTAGCGCTTTTTATCTTTAATTAATCGGGGACAAATAGTCGTTTTATTGTATTTCGATGTGTATTTAAAGGGTAATATAGTCATTTCAATGAAATTAGGTATATGGGAGTCGAGGGGTGTGTATAGGCAGTAAAAAGAATCTGAGGGGCTGCCGATTAAGTCAGGGGTGTGCTAGGAGCCTTTAAAAATAATGCAGTAAGCATGAGCCAGCTAAAGCCAAATCTGGGCGCTACGCGTTAAGCGTAAATAAGGGGCGCGAAACTTTAGAATTCATTCTCCCTACTGACAAAATATCGGCTTTAATTCATATTACTTCAATTATAAAAGCTAGTTCATCCAGCGCGTCAAATATATAAATCCGCTTGAGTCGCACTATTTTAATTATAAAAATGTTGTAGATGTTCATCTTGAATGATAAGTTATTTGATCAAAATTTCAAATGAATTAGCATCGTCATCTTATATCTAAATTAAGTTGCGTTAGATTTGGTACAATTTTGGATAATAGGATTATTTGTCCGAAATTTCAAATGTTCTAGATGTTTACTTGATATAATCTTGTTAAATTTTAAAAAGTATTGAAATTGATACAACCCACTTCTGAGCCACTTAATAGATCAGAAACTTTAATCGTGTTGATAATTTTAAAGAAATTTAAATTTCGTTAGAATGCTTGAGCTACTTTCGTCGTTTCGAATAGGCGCTTTCAAAGGTTTATTTCGAATAAACAATAGGAGAGATTTTTTGCGAGCGTTTGAAAGCGTTATTTCTTGAGCTCGCTATAACGGAGTAAGCGTAAAGAAATGAAATAAATATTTTAAATATATTATATTTTATGGATAAATTTTAAATAACGAAATAATTAATTGGAGGAATATTTAATACGTGTCAGTTTTAAGTGGTAAAAATCAAAATAAAGCAATATCTTGGCCTTGTCCAAAATACGACTTCACCCCACCCACCATCCTCTAGCAGATGAGGTCAAATTGTATTGTTATCGACGAGGTGAGGGAGTCATTTGAGGAAGAAAAGGTGCTAAAGTTGGCATTTGTATTGATGGGTATGGCTTGTTTCTGTTGCTCTGATACAGATTTTACAGCAACAATTTAGGCTCGGGCAGAGTGTTTCTTGGCCCGTGATTCAGAAGTGAAGAAAAAATGGTTGACATTGTTCACAGAAGACAACAAACAATCTAACCCAGAGGCATTGATGATAACATCAGATTTCAGCATTCCACTCTGCATATTGTTTATGGAAGCCATTGAAATACAGATTGAAGAAACCAAAAAAGATAGATGGTGGTAGTGTACTGTCGGGTAAGGGGTGAGGGGGGGGGTGTAAGGTTGAAGATGATGTTTTATTTGATTATTAATTAATTAAAATTGATTAATGTATTAAATATTGATCCAATTAGTATTTGTTGACTAAAAAATGGCTTCGTAAAGTGTAATATATTTAAAATGTATGTTTATGTTCGCATTTATGGTGGGTTTGGAGTGCGAAAAGTAAACCACGCGCTCTTTATTTGAAGGTTGAAGCTTTGCTAGTATGTTGAAAATGATAATAATTAATCTTAGAAAATAATTGCTTTATTTCTATCTCCTCGCATTTACAAGGATGGAATTTCTTTTTGTCTAATTTAAAAATTGAATTCGTTTAAAAAACACAATTTTTCTTTCATTTTTAACTTTACTTAATTAGGCAAAATAGAACCTTAAAAAGAAAATTCTATTTTAGGAAAATGATTCTTAGAAATAGGGATGAAGGGAGTAGTATGGATCTAGATGATGAGGATACCGAAAGAGGCGAAGAAGTAGATTTAAGTTGTCGAAAAGGCAAAAATAAGGTAGGAGATGAAAATCTAATATCCCATTTCGAATAAATCACAAGCCTTGCAGGTAAAATTTTAGTTCAAAGAAAAAAGACATCATGAGTATAGAAATAGATGAAGCATGAACGGAAGAAGAAGATAACAATGATTTGCCTGATTCAGAAGATGAATTAGATGAAGAACGAACTTGTACTTTAATTTATTAACATGTTGATGTAAAACTCCTGATCCGCAAGAGTATAAACTGTGGCTTAATAAAAAATATGTCTATTTTTTTATTTCATGTTTTGAGATTATCTTATAAAATGGCTAAAGCGGGCGTCTCGGCGGATGTCCCTTTCCTTTGTAATATACGCCAGTAGCGTCCGTGTAGAAGCGGGCGTCCTTGCTTGGTGGAGTCGATGAAGGTGAATTTGAAGGGGACATCAAGATTACTTGAAAGCGAGCGTCGACTTGTCAGCGATTCGGGGCTTATACTTGACTCCAAAATCTAATCTCAATTTGTTGCTTTATTTTACCGCCTCGACTATTGGAAATCAATGCAATTGATTCCGTTTATTATGCGGATTCACGACGATTGTATGTCGATTCGTTTCTGGAGTTGGATTAAATATGATTATTAAGAACTTGAGTGTTAGATTTAGTAATTGTATATTACTAGTGTAAGGTTCTAAATAATTTAAGGGGTTGGGCTTGATTGCTAGATGTACTCATTAATCGTTATAATAATAGTAATTGGTCAATTATTATTATTATCTGACTTACTATTATCACGAGACTAGAAGGTCCACTTGTACTTGTCTGATGACGTTGAGTTATCTTCATGAAATTAAAGAAGCATATAATTGAAATGTATTGCTCGATTACAAAGGGTTCTACATTTATGTAGAATATCGATTGAACAAATAGAATCAATTAAATAGTTATTTAATTGGTTAGAATAATTTAGTATTTATCGATAACTTGAAAGATTATTGATATTGACTCGTGCTTATTTAATTAAGCTAATTAAATAGTTGTAGCGATGTAACTTCATTAGTGTCTTAACGAACTAATAGAGTTAACGAAATTGACTAATATGGAGTTAACTATCGGGTTTGTTTAACACAGCCACACATATAAATAGCTTTAGGGTTTTCATGACATAAGAAGAATAATAATTTTTCATCAAAAAACCCTAATAGCCGCCCCACCGCTTTGTGATTTCTCCCGAAAATTCTCTTGGGGTTTTGGTTTTTGTTCAACCTTGTTTACTAGCATAAATCAGTTCTTGATTCAACCTCTCCTGGTGTGGATCAACTAGAGATATCATACGATTGATATTCTGATAATGAAATTTGAAGGAAGTCGAATTCACGTTGTGAATTTGAAGGCGTGTGAAATTTTGGTGGAATTTACTCCCATTGCGTTGTAAGTACTCTGTCATTCTGTGTAATTATGTGTATTTTTTGAATAATGTAGTAGCTTGCTTTAAGATCCCACTAGATACATGGATTTGTATTTTATCTTCCGTATATCCATAGAGTTTTGGCGAGATAGTATCGTTAAAAATTTCCCAGAGTATGTATTTTGTCTGTGGTGGAGGCGATATCTTGGAGAGTTCCCAATGATCGCATTGCCGATTACCACGAGAATACGAGATGCATCCCTTGTCTGAAGCGGTAAAGAAGCATGTTGGATAAAGAAGTCGTGACGAACTTGGTGTAGTACCTAGCGTTGAGGGACGGTGGAGTTGATTTGTTACAATCTTTAGGCGATAGCTGAGCTAAGGAGAACCGGAGGCAGCGTCAAAAATCCAAGAAGCATTACTCGAAAGTAATAAATGCGATTAGAGATATCTTGATAAGTGATGTCAAAGTATGTAAAGTAAGCAGTAATCAAAGCCAGGCCAGCCGCTAAACCACTAAGTCGGGCCAAGCATGATGAGCATGCGGCGAACATAGGTCTTAGACGGATGTAAGTAGTGGTGTTAGGTTAAGTAGAATCGAGTATGTATCTATTATTGTTATGTGAACAAATATTTGAATATTATTCTTCTTATATTTTTAATATATTTGTTGTTTCTTTAATAATACATATCTGAGAGATTTACATATAATATAAATGTAGTGTATCGCCGATGAGTGAAGGTTAAAATCTTAGGTTAGTCTATGTTTTAGATAGGTACTTGTGGGCGTTAATTACTCTTGACACAGAAACATAGGATAGTAAAGGCCTTGATCGGAATCTTGGATAGTTAGGCGACAACGTCGTATAGTAGCATGGTATTTTGATTAGTGATCGAGATTGATCACGTTAGTCAGGACTAGATCGATCACAGTGAAATTTAGGTCAGTGTGGGGAGGCTGGTATAATGAGAAAGCAATTCATGAAGATATGTATATCTGTGTCCTGACATTTGTTTAAATTTTTAAGGGTTCGTCGATTCTTAGACTACGTTATGCAACTATACGTGTTATCTGAAGCTACGTACTTTGACTATGACCAAGCGTGCGCCCAGCGGGGATTATAACGGCGTATGTTGGGTCGCGGTGAGTGTAGCGATAGATGTTGATATATTGGGAGGAGATTTATCCGTCCTTGATATCTGAGGAGATGCCGAGGGCCTCTTCTGTGATTAGTGCTTGATTGGTTTATGGGGCGCCATAAATGCTTATTAGGTTCATACTCGGTAAAAGAAAGTTGTGGGTGTTGTGACAACTAGCATAGTTAGCCTACGACTAGAGATCGCGTGATAAAGGAATTGTAAGATAATGCGTCAAGAGGCGAGTGGGAGTGTTGGGGAAATCCAATGAGAATTGATTCCATTTATTGCCGTTCTGCGGCAATTGTGTATCAATTCGTTTACCGGTTTGGTTAAATGTGATTATCGAACTTAGTGTTGACTTATTGGTGTATATTACTAGTGTGGGTTCTCATGATAATTTAAAAAGGGTTATGGCCGATTCTTCAGATGCTTCTTCGTGATACGTTATAATAATAGTAATTGAGTGGTGTGTATTATACAACTTACTATTATCGAGCTGAAGGTCGCCTTGTCTGATGGCGTTGAGTTATATTTCATGTATGAAATTAAAGAGAAGGCATATAATTGAAATGTATTTCTCGATTATAAGGAGTTATATTTTATGTAGAATATCGATTGAACAAATAGAATCAATTAAATAGTTATTTGGTGGTTCGAGTAATTTAGTATTTATCGATAGCGAAGATTGTGATATTGACTCGATACTATTTAATTAAAGTAATTAAATAGTTCAACTCATTAGCGACTCATTAGTTTCTTAGCAGGCCCCAATAGAGGATTGCTTGAGAGTCGAAGCTAATGTAACGGGTTGCTTGTGGGTTTGTTTTAACTTTGGCCACATATAAGTAAGCTTTTGGGTTTTCATGACATAAGAAGAATAATAATTTTTCATCAAAAAAACCCTAATAGCTTCCCTTTTTAAGCTTTAGCGATTTCTCCCAATTACTCTTGGGGTTTTAGTTTTTGTTCAACCTTGTTTTTACTAGCATAAATGGAGTTCTTGATTCAGCACTCTCACAGTGTAGATCAACTAGAGATATCATACGATTGATATTGACAAGGAGGCTGAAGGGAAGTCAAATTCACGTTGTGAATTTGGGCGGTAATAGAATTTTAGTGGAAATTTACTCGTAGCATTTAAATACTCTGTCATTTACATATTGTAATTATACGTATTTTTGAATAATGTAGTAAGCACTTTAAGATCACTTGGATCACAGGATTTGTATTTATACTCGTATATCCATAGAGTTTTCATCATGACAATAGTTCGTCTTTTTTCTACTCTTACCACAAATCTCCATCAAAACTTCATCTTTTTCTAAATTTAAGTATATTAAAAGACTATAACACTTAAAGAACACATTCTTCACAATTTCACATTTTCGAATTTGCTCATTTTCTCAATTATACACAATGAAGAAAGCTATCGCAATGAGGGGAGGAAGCGAGGGGTAAGGACGGAGGAGTGCCATGCGCCGCGCCATACCGTTAGAACTGTTGAGATCGCCCAAGTTTATAGAGAAAACCATCCGGCCGGGTATGTATGTGGATGAAAAGGAACTTGAAAGTCTGATACCGTATTGGTTTGAATTTTCATGGATGGTTGAATGTTCTTAGAATCTATTGTATATAGTACCCCAAAATTTTCATGGATAATTGACTTGTGAGGAATAAGCTGATGAACCGGACATCATCTTGATCAACGGACGTCCGTTTGGTATCCGTTAGTGAAAAGCGATATTTGAATTTCTTCGTAGCGCTAACTAGTGAGTAAAGTGAGATAAAGGGCGGGCCTGAATAATTTCCTAGTGTGCCATTCGCGTTCGGCACTAAGAAGCCACCGTTCGGTGGACATGGATATGGGTCATTCGCGCCCGGTAGTTAATTGACGTGTTCCGTCCGGCCCACTTCGTTAGCCACGTCTAATCATAAGTGTAGCAATCGGTCCATTAAAGTCGTTTCTTCACATAACTCGCCTACTCGAACAAGGTCCATGTTTCGTTATTCAGTTGAGCCTTGTCTTTAAGTAAAAATAATAATAATTTAATCTAAGTCCCAACTCCACATTAGAATAGTACATTTTGTTAATGTTGTTGAAATAGGCTTAAATTTTAGAATAGCTCGTACCACATCGAAACTTTAGGAATAGTGGACTCATACTTAGACCTATAAATAGGGTCTTAGTGTTAGTCCCATTCACTACTGATAGTTAGTGGGTTGCTATATAGTAAAAGAAATCTTGTTATTCTTGAGTGTATTAGCGATTGTAATTACATCAAGCTATTTAGTAATAATATTTCTTAACTTTCTCATGGGTAGTCTAGGATTACACGTGTAATCCTAGAAAACCACGTTAAATTCTTGTGTCCGTTTTTTTATCGTTTGTGCCCGTTATGCATTATTATTGTTTCGTTTAACATTGTCTTCGTGTTTCTAAGAATTTGTTGTAGCTTACATAATAAATTTGGTATCGGAGATAGGTTTACGATTGGGAAGATGGGAGGAATGATGAAGTTCGAAGTGGAGAAGTTGATGGGCCCAACAACCGGAATGTGGCGATGCAGGAGTTGTGGGCGTGCTTAATCAATAAAATTCCCACAGACATCATCTTTGGAGAAGAAACCCTCTGTGTAATGATGATGAAGATTGGAAGAGAAGAAAAATAGGTCGGCATACGGGACAATACGATTGTATTTGGAGAAGGACATCAAGTACTCGATCATGAAGGAATGGGCTTCAAAACTTGGAAAGAAGGCTTGCAGAACAATGCATGACAAAAGAGCATTGAAAATCGTTTGTACATGAAGAAGAAGCTATTCCGGTTTGGATTTGAGGAAGGCATCACCATGAACGATCATATGTGATAGAAATAACCAGATTACGCCTAAGCGATTTTATTAAAATTATTTATCGGTCGGTGGTGGGACAGGAATGATAAATAATTTTGGAATAGTATCGATATATCGAGGCAGTATGAAATGAGTAATATAGGCCTCGGGGAATACTTATGCATTTGAGGAAATCGGTTTCATTGAGATTTAAGTGCGGAAAGTGGGAGAAATAGAAGCCGAACAGCAGGGCTTTAAGTAAATCGAAATATCTTATCCTTATCATTTTATTAAATTATCCAAAACACAAAACCCGTCACTGCTTCCCGTGTGGCGAACACTTGTTGCCACCCCCATGAAATTTTTCTTCCATTTAACTTGTGGCTCGAAGACACAAAAGATTGATTCATCTTTCCCATGCATTCCACTAGCGTCGAGGTAAGAAAAGGTTAAATCTTGTTGGATATTTCATAAGTTGTGGAAGTTTGACTTTTGTTGAGCTTTTAAGATTTTGAGATTTGGAACTTTAAATGGTATAGAGTTTCATCTAGCTTCCGGATTAAGAAGTGATGATTTGAGGTGATTATAATCGTCTTTGGGGTTCGAATGTGTTGATTTTGCGAGGTTGACTTTTGTTGACTTTTTTCCAAATTTTTCTTAAATTGTATTATGATGTTATGGGATCATAATATAGTTATTTTAGATATAAATTGGGATGTTTTGATGTTGATTGGAGAGAATATTATGAGTTAGGTTTTGTAAGTGAGTGGTAATTGAGTTTTTAGTTTAAGGTTGATTATATGGCTTAATGGGTTGGGAATTGATAGATGGATTGATTAGAAGTGTTTAGAGTGTTGGAATTGGGATAGGGGAGGGGCGAAATTTATTGTGTTGGGGTGGTTAGATTTCGTTGTTTTATTAGTCGTTAAGCAGCGGCGTAGTAATATTATCACTAGAGTTGTTAAGTTGCTAACTATAATTGCATTTTCGGTGTTTGTGATTGGAAGCTTGGGCGTGGGAAAGCGGCACTTGGATTAGCTAGGCAGAGGCATTTATTATTTGCTAGCTTGAGGTGAGTATTTATCTCGCGGTCTAGATTAATTTATAGCCGTAGATGTGTTGCATTTGTTGATGTTGTGAGCATGTTTATGTATGTATCGATGTGTTTGATTGTTGAGTATGTATGGTTAGTTAATGGTTTGCCTTGTCGCTACGGTATGAGTGTGTTGTGGTTGCACTGTACTATGAGTACGAGAGAGTGTGTTGTCGTGCCTTGTCTTCTGATCACGAGTGTGTTGTGATTGCGCATGCTTCTGATGCAGTGTGTTGTGGTTGCGCACATGCTTCTGATGCGGTGTGTTTGTAGTTGCGCTTGTACTGCGGTGCGGTATGTTGTGGTTGCCTTGCTGATGCAGTGTGTTGTGGTTGCCGCTTGTACTCTGATCTGAGAGTGTGTTATGTTTACTTTTCATTATCTCGTTCTGAGTGTCTTTGATTATCAGGTATTACTTATACTTCGGTATGAGTGTCTTTGTGTTTGCCTCTTTACCGTTCTTGAGTGTGATGTATATCTTTATGTCGGCGGGCATAAGTTTACTCCCTGAGGTTGAGGTTGATTATATGAGCATTAGTTGTAAGAAATCGGTTCGTTGAGTTGATTGAAAGAGTTGTTTAGGCGTGGGCGGAGTAATGCTTAGTGTTGGTGGTAGAGTTGAGGAGTTGGATGGTCTAGTTGTTGGTTGTGAGGTTTTACGTTGTTGGTTGATAGAGTATAGTTGTGGATTTGATTGGGTATTGTTGTCATTGTTTACTTGAGATAGCATGATCTTCAGTATTGGTTGTCTTTTATTAGAGATATGCGTATTGGATTAGATTGGACTATAGACTAATGACCGTAGTAATGATGAATATTGATATAACACTTATGATCACGGCGTGATACTTGACTTACTAATGATATACTCTTTTGTTATGGCCTTGAATAGTATTGTATAAATGCATCATCTACATATTTTATGCGAAATTAATGATTTTATACTCACATTTACTAGAGTAGAATTGATGAGTTAATTTTAATCTTGAGATACATATTCACTAAGCTTAGCGGCTTACATGTCGCTATGGGCGTTTTCATTTGTGCAGTTACGATAGGTGGTCTTTGTAGAGTTATTCGAGCTTGTTCAGTGATCGTGCTTAGAGCCCTAGGTGAAGCGGCGGGTGGCGATGAATCCTGCTTGATCTCGTTGTTTTGGATTGTATTCGGTTATGCAATATTGCTTGAAGTATTTTGGGATTTGGTGGTTGTTGTAGATATTTTGTACATATGATGTTTGTTGTATGTTGTGAGTAAGTGTGTGGTTAGGAAGTACCATGATGGATTCTTTTTCTTAAAAACTGCCTCTTTGTTCGTAGTATATTGTTTTATGAGTCCGATTGAGGACATGTGGGTTTGTAAATTAGTGCGTCCATCGGCGTCTGGTGACTCTGGTGTCCATGATTTGGGCGATTCTAACGTCGGTGACCGACTGGGGCGTTACAATCAACGGGTACAATAAAATTTTTGCTTGATTTGCAAAATTTAGATGTTGAAATTGAAGATGAAGATAAGGCCTTGTTGTTCTTGAACTCATTTGCCAGAGACAGTATGATCACACTTATATTTACTTTATTGTATGGTAAGGATAAGATCAAATTTGAAGACGTGTCAAATGCACTTACGAACAAGCAATCGGAATGGAAGTTGTGGTACCACCAGACCCAGCATCCCCGAGCGTTAATGATTAATGAAGAAGAAAGAAATACATGAAGTCATGCAGACTGAGAATACAAAAAGGAAGTGGAAAAAGATGTTAACTTTTGTTCGAGAAAGGACATTGGAGAGAGTAAGATTATCCGAGTTTAAGAACAAAGAGAGAAGCCGAATGTGAATATAGTTGAAGTTGAAAGTGGAGACAAGTTTGACTTTGTAGGCTCAGAAGGCTTCTGATTCTTGATAGATGGATAAATGGATTAGGGTTGTTCATATCGCGTGATTCGAGACCGAGGTGTTATTTTCGACTTATTTGAGTTTTGAAGGTGGAGTTCTTGGGGGCAATAACAATGGCGTCGAGACTATGGAGTGAAATAACCAGATTACGCTAGCGATTAAATAATTATATATATATATTGGTTGGTGGTGGGACCGGAGGATAGTATAAATAATTTGAATAAAATCGATATCTTAGAGAGACTAGTATTATATGAGTAGTATTTTATGTCACGGGAAATTTTACGTTGGGAATCGGTTTCATAATAAATTAAATCACGAAAGTGGAGATATAAAATAGTAAGCCGAGCGGAACCTTACACCATCCTAAATATCTTCAATTATAAAAGTATCTCATGATTCTTATCAAGAGCTTCGTCACCGTCCCGCTTCCCTCTGCGTTTGGCGAGATCCCCTGCTCCCTGAAATTTTATTTGATTCTTAGGTGCTGTAGCTCAAGACATTTAAAAAGTTAATTTTCATCTTCCCTCGTCATCTTCTACTCATTAAGATAAGAAAGTTGGAAACTTTTGTGATATTTTCTAAGATTTTGTAACTTTTGTTGACTTTTGAGAAATTGAGTTTTTAAAGTTTGAAATGGTATAGAAGTATCCTCTAAGCTTGAATTATGTGATTGGTAGTGATTATAATTGATTTTAGGGGTTGAAATGTATTGATTGAGTTAGTTGACTTTTAGGTTGACTTTTTCTAAATTTCTTTAAATTTTATTATAATGTTATGGGCTTTAATATAGTTGTTTTGGAGTATAAGTTGGATGTTTTGATGTTGATTGGTAGAGGATATTGTTGAGTTAGGTTATTCCAAGTTGAGTAGTAATTGGGTTTTTGAACTAAAGGTTGATTATAATGGATTAATTAGTTGGAGAATTGATTGTTGGATTGATTAGAATTTGATTAAAGTGTTATGGTTGAGGTAGGGGATGATGGCCGAAAATGGAGAATTGAAATGGTTGAAGTTTTGTCGTTTATTAGTCGTTAAGACGCGCGTAGTAATCGTTCCACCTAGAGTTGTGAAGTTAGTAATTAGAATGTTGATAAAAGTTGGAATTTTAGAAGTTGTTTACTAGTTTTGGTGTTTAATGATTACTAAGGATATTTACTTTGAATTATAAGATCTTGAATAGTAATCGGGATTTAAATGGAGAGAAATTACCTTTTATGCTATATCGATAATCGAATTGTAGTTTTATTTAATTTAGGATCCTTATAAAGGATTGTCGGTTTACATTTTGATCTTTATTTGAGATTTAATAAATGTAAGAGGATGCTATTAATCGGGAAGTAAATAATGTATATAATTCTTTTGGATAGGAGTTTAGCCCCGGACTGTGGCGTGGACTACTTAGAGATAATACAATTCTTTTATTTGAGGAGGTGAGTACAAATCTCGCGATAGAACCTTCGTATATATTGTGATTATATATTCGATTATGTGTTTCTTATGTGACTATATTGGTATGTATATTGATGTGTGAGATTGATTTTATGAAGTTGTTGTTATTGAGGCTGCTTTGTTATGAGATTGTGGTAGTTGTTGTGATTATACCATGTCTGTTGTATGTGATTGTGTTGCGTGTGGTTGTGTATTGTTGTACATGTGGTTGGTGTGTGTATGTTTGCGGGTGGGATTTTGGGTGAAATGATGTGTATATATACATTAATTGAGTAGCCTCGGCCAGGGGTTGAGGCGTGATATGCATATTGATTGAAGTAGCCCGAGGTGGTCGGGAGGTTTGGTGTGATATGTATATTGGTGAGTAGCCTCGGTCGGGAGGATTGTGAATGTATATATATGTATGTGGGAGTGATGTGTGTATATTTGGTGGATGTGTGATTGGGAAGTGGATGAGTGGATGGAGGTTTTTGATGTTTGTACATTTCTTTGGGTAACCTTTATTGTTTGTGTTGCTCATTTGAATGAATATTTGATCGTGCGATGTTGATGGCTATAGACAGATGCATTTTAATGTTATACGTATCTTTATATATAATTATGATTATATGTGGTTGGATACCATTTGTGGTATTTGTATTCACTAAACAGCGAACACTCCTATTCTCTTTGGGCGGACGTTTATGCCGGGTTTCTTAGGTTTATCGTCGGGGGTGTGGAGCTACGTTGTGGTGGCGGATTAAGATCGTGGGGTATGAGGTGGTGGTGGCTTAGGAAGTCCTCAGCAGTCTTTCTAATATCTTTTCCTCGTGTTATGTTGCTTCAGAACTCACATGTTGTATATTACGAGGTCGTATGTGACCATACTATTATTATGATGTGTGGAGACTAAGTTGAAATGCTTACATTGGTTGGCATATTTGAGGTGGATGTATGTTTGTGTTGTTGATTTGTTATTTTGGAGTTTGTGTTGTTAGTTCACACTTGATGGACTAAAGAGTATTTTACAACTAGTAGAAAAATGGCTTAGGTAAGACCCGTAAGTGATACATAAGCGGTCTAAATTATTCTTATATGGCCCTTGAAATGCTTTTTGGGTAATCTTACACCGTGTACTACATCTTCTTAGGTATTCTTTTCATCAGTCCCAGTAGCAACTTTAATAAAGTGTTACATAAAGGTCATCCTTATGTATCCTCGTAGAATTTTATAGCAGCTTTTAAGGTGTTCCACAAAATTTGATAAATAACACATTTTACTTTTAGTAACACTTTTCGGATATCTCCCAAATTTTTAAGTAACAACTTTGTAACATTTATTTTACAATTAACACTTTAGATATGTCCAAATTTGTTTAAGTAACACTATTTTACTATTAGTATCACTTTTCGATATCTCTAAATGACTTTAAGTAACACTATTTGATTATATATGTATCACTTTTTATTATTAGTAACATTTTTAAATATCTTTAAGAACACTCTCGATTATATATTTACTACCTTATGTAACACGTTGTTCATTATTAGGTAACATTTGCTATTATTATTATTATTATTATTATTATGAAAACTAGAAGAAACATTTTATCATATATGAATAAATAACGAGAAAATATATTGATAAAATTATAATTAACTTATTCAAATAATCCAATAAGATATAATTCATAGTATGTCAAACACATTATTGAAAATTCAATAACTGAATAAAAAATACCCAAAGTTGTTGTCTATTGCAAATATTAAAAAATAGCTTGCATAATTGCTAAACTAAGCAAGTTGTATGTATCTTCAGTGCATCTTATGCATTCGATAATCCATCAAATATGTTCTTTATTTTCTATATATCTTCCTTATACCATCCAACATTTGCAATTGCTAGCCGATTCCGATCTTTCAATTGTAGCCTCCTTTACCACTACCGTAAATGTCTTCATCGACCTAGGGATTAAATCTTTGGAGGTCGGTGGATATATAATAAAACATTAGTCATATGCAGTAAATGGACAGAGATTTCATAATGGGAACCTAATCTCTATTCCAGATAACCATGTAGGAAAATAGTAGAGCATAGCATTAAGACATTTATTACACTAAACCCAACAATAAAAAACTCCAATTGTATACAAGTTCTCGAAAAAAATAATTCTCTCATCATATTACTTACTACTCAATAAATGAATCAAATGAATCACATAAATACTAACAATAAACTTCATGTAGCATAGTCTGATTTTTTAACAATTCATCCACAACGAGAAAATAAAAGAGTTCACATGAACACAAAGCCAACAAGAACACAAATTCTCAATTGCACACAAATTCTCAGAAAAAAAGCAGTTCACGCTCGGCGTAATGCGGCCAGTACCGTATATGTAAGCTTCAGCAAATACAAGAACACCGTGAAAGCGGCGAATACATGTTACCTTTACGAGAACAATAAAAGCGCTAGTGATCCTTAGATTCTCAAAAGTATAAAATATATTTAACTAAATTTAAGGTGAGTTGATGACATATACAGAGTAAAATGCGGTTGAGCAGAAATCTGATAATACATGAAAAAAGTGAAAACTTGAGTTATGTAGGTCGATGATGATCAATAATGCATCTGTGAAGTAAAATTTATACTAGTATATGTCGTGATTATGAAAATTGTGCAATCTTTATACATAGAGTTCAACTCAAATCCAACATTGACACTAGATACTCCATGATAACTCAATTACCCAACAAATTCATAAACAGCCAATTGTATCCAGAATTCATTCAAATATATAACTCGACTTTCCATCTTTATGAACAACCAGATAGGACATTTTACATGCAAAATACAATATTGCAACAGGTCATATGATGGTACGAAGAGCTCACGAAAAAACTTTTTAAGTGAAAATAGTCAACTATTAGAAAATAGATCAATCCGCATTAGCAAGTATATTTTGACGGAACCACGTCATGCGAGGACCACTAGGGGCAAGGGTGTCTAAAAGTAAACCTGCTGAACATGGATTTGATCATTTATGCGTCTAGAAAAATTATTTAAATTATCTCTTTGTGGATCGTTAATGCAACTCCGAGGCAATTCTAGACCGCTGATCTTTATTGATATCGGCCGAAATATATCGGGCGGAGATGTTGCCGAGCGTCTTCGTTAATTCTTCCAACGATTTCTTTTCACAATTTGGTCTTTAAGCGGTTTAGATATTCATCGAGAAAAGTTATACCGCTGAAACTCTACTAATTCCATTGATCACTTGGCGCCACTTGATTTGCATATGATTTTTTGAGTTTTGAGATGTCGCGAGCCTCATGATATTACAAACTAAATATAATTAGCCGATTAATAGTTTTTAGGTTATTAAAACTAATCATAATGAACTGTAAAATAAATAAATAAAATAAACTTTATGCAGATTACAAAAATAAAGATCTAGAATAATTACCACAGATCAACCATCTGTCTATGAAATTGTCTACCAGTATATACACACAAATACCCTGATCGACAATAAGATCTGGCCGACTAGTTGATATCATGTCGATTGCAAGTATCACAAATTCCCGATCTATTCATGTCGATATTAGTATCATGAAAAACTATTCGGATGGTTTTAAGAATACTACGCCTTACGAGGAAAAACTAAGAGCAACACTGATGAGATATACGGAGTCTAATAGAGCATTAATCAATTACGGCTTTGGAATGTACAAACTACGTAATAAGGAAGCGTTAACGATCGAGGCGTTAATAATCTATTCTGTCGATAGTATCATGTGGATAGTTTAAGAAAACCACGTACGGAAAACTAGAAACAACTATTGAATATACGATCCACAATAATTCATAAACAACGTCGACATCCTAAACTATCCTATCTGTTTTGCTTGACTTTAAAGAAAAAAAAAATAGATATTCTGAAACATAATTGAGAAAAAACACAAAGCAACCTTGATTATCACAAAAATAAAAATAGTATTAAATCAATTAGCAGGAATATTTGTAATTACATGTTAATGTCTATTAAAACTACCGAGGATAATTGTTAATCTATATCTGTAATAAACTGATAATTGTCAATTGTCCAATAAACCTATTCTTAACAGAGGCTATACGTAATTGATACATATTATTTCCTATTAGGTAAAGACTATATTGATGAACACAATTCTTAGCAGATAGTGATAATCTATATTCATGAACCTATTCTTAAACCTATTCTATTCTGAGATATTTGTAATAAGCGATAATTATTAATATTCATCGATAGTCCGATAAACTGTCTGTCAATTGTTAATCAATTCGAAATTATCAGAATTAAGAACAGCTTAATTATCAGAATTAAAATAAAATAAGAACAGCTTAATTATGGAGGCAATTTACAATAGAAAGTAAATTAAGACAAGAGATATAGATTAAAACGACTTTAATTATCGGAATTAAAATAAAATAAATTAATCAATTCGAAATTAATTGAGGAATAAATTGAAAAAAATAGCTGAAAATTTAGAGATCGAAACCAAATCGATACCAAACAATTACAATCCAAAGCAAAAGACAAAACCCAACAAATTAAAAATATATATATATCGCGCCAAAAATCAAAATTTGATTTACGGTAGTTACCTTACCTTTTGAAAATAGGACAACAATTTAGGTGTCTTGATTTGATGATAATGATAATGATTTGTTGATAATAATGATAATTCTGTTGATTTGTGTTAGAGGTAGGGTTTACGAGAGAATTGGGGAGAAGGAGAAGAGGAGTTTTGTGGGATTAGTTTTGGGGGAGAAGGAGAAGAGGAGTTTTGTGCGTGGGATTAGTTTTGTGTTAGCTAGGGACGCTGATTTGTGTTAGGGACGTATGTCTCATTTATTTTGTTTGATAATTATTGAATCTAGTCAAATCTTGTTGTTCGGGTTTTATGTTGAATCAAAGATCATTGAATTTTTTGTACTTATTTTTTCATTTATATTAATAAAATTTTCATCACTTGTTTACAAAAGAGTATTATTTCTATTTCAAATTAATTGACTTTCTCAATTTTCAAGACACAACTTTAATCATAAATTACTTTTTATGTACATTATGAGAAATTACAAAAAAAATAATATTATGAAAATATTTTTAAAAACAAATATTTTTCCCAAAACGTCAATTAATTATGGAATTGCGTATCAAGGTTTTGACTACAAATTACTTTAAATTATGTGTTTGGTATTCATTTGGTTTTATTTGATTTACATAAATTATGTAACACATAAAAAGTGATATCTTAAAATGTTGCGTATTATGTAAGTGTTGCATTGACTGATACCTAAAGTATGTAAGACAAAAAAAGTGATACCTTAAAATGTATGTATTATGTAAGTGTTACATTGGTAATCACCTCAAAGTATGCCAACAAAAAGTGATACATACAAAATGTTACCTATTTTAAAGTGTTACATGGTGATACCTAAAGTATAGCCAACACAAAAAAGTGATACACTTAAAATGTTACCTATGCACAAAAGTATTATACTATAATAAAAAATTATTCTACATCAAATTAATTTACTGTCTGTTGTAATTTTTCAATTATTAAAAGTGTTACATGCGTGGGTATTTTAAAGAAAGCCATTTTCTACTAGATATTATTATTAATATCAAATGAAATTTTTATGTTATTATCCATCCCTTTAGTGACTCACAGTTATGCAATTTGTAGATGATCTTAACTTTGAGGGCCGGCCGACACAAGGGTGGAGTCGTTACAATTTTGAGTATATCGAGCAATGGGATTCGAGTCTTTATGGTGCACTTTGTGTGGTTGTACCCTAGATTGTGAGTTGTTGAAGAGTTGTCAATATTTGAGTTTTTAGTCGATATTTCGTTTCTTAGTTATATCGTGAAACACGAGGATCTTGTAGGAGTTAGGCACATGGGGTGACCCGTGCCACGAGAGGTGCCGTATTGAACCGGTCTTTGGAGAGTAGAGCCGAAGGTGTCAGAACAAGTGGGTAGAAGTGGTGGGCGAGCAAGCGGTGTGGAGCGATGGGGTTAGGTGTACATCTGATTCCCCAGTGATCTGTTGTTGGGGATGAGCTACGTGTTGGAGAGGCTGATGCATTACGCAGTTAGAGGCCGGCGGGGAGGTTGGAGTTCGAGGAGTACTTAAGCTTTTAATTAGTTTTAGAAGAGAGATCCCCGAAGTTCTTTGGGTTGAGTACGCGATTGAAGAGCGTCGAGTTCATTAGAGACTTGGAGACCATTTTCAAGCCGATGAGGCGTGAGGGGTGGTGAGGGTGGTCGCCCTGGCCGCATGAGAGTGCTCGTGATTGAAGAATTGGCAGGGTAATCTGGTATCTCATTGCGAGAGGAGAGGGTCAGGTGTCTTAGGAGGCTGACTTGAAGTCTTGTGCTTAGGAGAATTATTGCATGAGTACCCATATATTTGTCTTAGAGATTTGATTCTAATGACTCGAGAATTAGCGACATGTGAATGAAGTACGAGCTGATTCTTGAGTTGCTGGCACTGCTTTAGCTAGCCACATCCGATTGAGCAGGAAGATTTGCGATTCGTGGCGGGATAAGATGGGAGATCCGCCACGGGTTATCATTGTTGACGCCCATTTGGATTTCATGAGTTGAAAATCTTTGCGTTGAGGAGTCGAGATGGAGTTAGGCGAGCTGAAGCCCAGTGAGGCAAGAGGGGGCAACGGGTTTGATGCTTAGTGGACCTACGGTCGAGATTTCAGTAGAGAGGATGACCAGCGGACTTCGTCGAGGTCGAGAAATCATTCGATGCGGTAGTTCGTCCGAGTTATTCAACGGCTTCTTCTGGCGGCGTTTTCTGCTAGATACGGTGGATCTCGGAGGTTATCGAGGCGGCCAACATTGAGTGTTTCCGTTGTAGTAGACGGGTCATAAAAGCGTGAATGCCCGATGCAGTTGCGCGTCTGTTGTCGATATCGCCCGAGGGAAGAGACACATTGTTGCTAGTGTCCCCGGAGGTAAAGTGTTGAGTGGAAGTACTAGCTGGCATTTATTCGATGCGACCGAAGCGAGAGGAGGCCCCGCAAAGGAAATCGTGGAGGTAGATTCGGTGGTAGAGGAATTTACGGACTTGGAGTTGGAAATAGTCGATTATTAATATGCTTGGGAGATTTAGTCGAGTGTTGTTGGGCGGTTGTGGTCGGGAAATTTGTAGTTACTTGAGGAAGCTCAGGATTCCCCACAGAGTGGTAATAGGTACTCTAAATTTATGTGGGTTCTGACAAAAGTTTGTTTGGGATGCAGGAGCTACTCGTTCTTTCATATCTTTGAAATTTTCTCGGTATTCCATAACTTCCGATAAATTCTTGCTATACGGCAATTCTAACTCAGGTAGAAATGCATTAAAGATGATGAGGTATAGAAATTGTCCACTTAAGTATTGAAAATCGATATTTGGAGATAGATTTACTTAACTTTTTGAGATGAATGATTTTATTCTTGTGCAGGGGATGGATTGGTGGGTAGATATCATGCGATGATAGATTGTCATCTTGAAAAGATTAAAATATCTAGTCTGGAAAACCTAAGATCTTTTCCTATGTGATAAGAAAAATTCTTTCCTCTTTGCCTCGTTACGCTTTAGTTGTCCACAGATAATTTGAGATGGGGATGTGTGGTTATATTTCAAATGGATTTGATGGAGGAGATGACCTAAGAGAGGTGCATGTTGTGAAAGAGTATGTTGATGTGTTTCCAGAAGAGTTGCCAGGACTTCTGCATGCGAGAGGTGGAGTTCTCCATAGAATTACTTCTGGTACTACTCAGATTTCTATGGCACCTTATAGAATGGATCTGCGAGTTGAAGGAGTTGAAAGCCTTGATTACGGGAATTATTGGATAAAGGATTCATTCGACCATGGTTCACCAGGGTGCTCTGTGTTATTTATCGAGAAAGAAGGATGGATGCGAGGTTGTGCTTGTATCGATTATAAGCGGTGAATAAAGTAACCGATTAAAGAATGATATCCGTTGCTAGGATTGATGATACTGTTTGATGATTGAGGATGCCGGGTATTTTCTAAAGATTGACTTGAGGTCGAGGTTACCATCAGTTGAGGATTAAGGAAGATCATATAGCGAAGTGACATTTAGAGAGCAGATATGGGCACTCACGAGTTTTTGGTGATACCGTTTGGGTTGAATGGACTGCAACATTTATGGACCTTATCGGCCGGGTGTTCCGCTCTTGCCCAGATAAATTTGTGGTGGTGTTCATTGTGATATTTTTGATATATTACGGTAGTGAGGGAGAGCATAAGCAGCTTGAGAATTGTGTTGGAGATTTTGAGGAGAAGCTTGAATTGTGGTTTTAAATTTTCCAAGTGAATTTTTAGTTGGAGAAAGGTGCGGAGTTTCTAGGTCGTATGATTTAAAGTGGAGTATAAGTATTGAGCCTCAAAAAGTTGAAGATGTGATGAATTTGGAAGGCCATGAGAGTATTCTTGAAATAAAAGAAGTTTTTTGGGCCTAGCGGGACATTATAGATTTATACAAGACTTCTCGATTATTCTGGCCTTGGCAGCCAAGTTGGTAGGAAGGGAGTTAGTTTGTTTGGAGTGAGGATTTTTGAATGGTGTTTATTGAGTTGAAAGGAAAGCCGACTACGGCTAAGGTGTTGACTCTTCCGTCGGAGACGGGATGGTTATGCTTCGTGTATAGTGATCTTGGCATGGGGGTTGGGATGTGCTAATGCTGACATGGTAGGTAGTAGGCATCGTCGCGGCAGGTTGAAATCATAGGAAAAGAATTACCCGACTCACGATTTGGAACTAATTTACTTGATTGTGTTCGCTTAAGATTTGGAAATATTATTTGTAGTGGGTGTGGCTTTGCCAAATTTTCTGCGATCCTGAGAGTTTGAAATACCTCGGCAGCGAGAGATCGAATCGAGGCGGCGAAGGTGGATGGAGTTGTGCGATTATGATATTTCCAGTGGAGTACCGTCATTGGAAGAAGCCGAATGTGGTAGCGTGCATTAAGTCGTAAGGAAGGTTAAGGAGCCATTGAATGAAATCAAGCAACTTGGTGTTAATTTTTGGAGTAGGAGTTGATGGCGGGTTTGTTGGCGCAAATAAGGGGATTCGTAGGTTCTTAACGATCGAATACTCGAGTGGCGTGAGAAGATGAAGGCTGAAAAGATAATTCTTGAAGAAATGACGAGAGCGGTCGGATTTTATAGTGAGAGAGGATGGAACCCTTCTGATACGCCGTGCACTTGCTATGGTTAAAATGGAATTTTGGGCCAAGCTTCGTAATACCCGTATAATATGCATTACGGTGGTACAAAGATTTATTGAAACTTAAGAAGTGTATTGGTGGCCTAACATGAAGAGGAAAATTACTGAGTTTGTATCAAAATGTTGACTTATTGACAAGTGAAGATAGAACAGGCATCGGCGGGGCTATTGCAACCCCTTCCTATTCCAGAGTGGACTTGGGAGCATATTACGATGGATTTTGTTTTCAGACTCCCAAGGACATTGAGAAAGAATGATGGTATTTGGGTGATAGTGGATAGACTGTCAAAATCGGCTCATTTCTTACAATTAAAAAATCATTTCGCCCAGTCTGATAGTTGGCAAGGTTGTATGTTGATCACATTGTGCGATTGCGCTGGAGTGCGGTATCCGTTGTATCGGTCGAGATCTTGGAATTCACCTCAGTTTTGGAAAGGATTTCAAGAAGCGTGGGGTCGAAGGTCGATTTAGTCACGTCGTTTCATCTGATCGGATAGGCGATTAAGAGAGCAATTCAAACATTGGAGGATATGTTCAGAGCTTATGTGTTGAACTTTTTGAGATTTGGGATGATGAGTTACCTAAGATGGAGTTTCGTATAATAATAGCTTCAGTACATTATTGGGGGCCAGCACCGTTTGAGGCATTATGCGGCGAAATGTAAAGACTCGGTTGTTGGAATGAAGTAGAAGATAGAAAAATATATGGTTCGGAGTAGATTGGAAAGGTCGGTGAAAGCATAAAGTTGATCACAGTATCACTTGAAAGTGGCGCTGAGATGGAAGCCAGATGTATGCAAATCGTCACCGGTGATTTAACATTTGGAATTGGTAATGAAATCTTGAGAATATCCCGTGGAAGGTGTATTGAGATTCGGAAGAGAGAGGGAAATTCCCACGATATATCGATGCAATATGAGATTTTGGATAAAGTTGGTCCGGTGGCTTATCGTTTAGCGTTGCGCTCCGAATTGGAGAATTCATAATGTGTTTCATGTGTCATGTTTGAGGAAGTATATTCCAGATGAATTCCATATCCTAGAGTCACAACCAATTGAGCTTGGAGAGGACCTTACGTATGAAGAAAGGCCGGTGAAAATTCTTGATCGAAAGGAAAAAGTGTTGCGAAATAAAGTTGTGGCTTTAGTAAAAGTGTTGTGGCGAAACCAACGAGTGGAGGAAGCTACGTGGGAACGAGAGGAAGATGTCAGAAATCGATATCCGCATCTTTTCGAAATAGAAGGTTAGTTCTTAAAATTTGTGCTATAATATGTGTTAACATGTGAATTATTATGAGGATGAGAAAAAGTTATGATTGAGTAATGTGATAAGCTAAAATGCAGCGAGAATAAAATTTGGTGATGAGATGTTAAAATATTGGATAAGTGAATTGGAAAGCAGGCGAGTAGGTGTTGAGTAAATTTCGGGCGAAATTTTTGCTAGATGGGTAAGATTAGAAATAACCCCGTTATGCCCTAGCGATTCAATAATTATATATATATTGGTTGGTGGTGGGACAGTAGATAGTATAAAATAATTTGAATAAAATCGATATCTAGAGACTAGTATTATATGAGTAGTATTTTATATCACGGGAAATTTCACGTTTGGAATCGGTTTCGTAATAAATTAAGCGTGAAAAGTGGAGATATAAAATCGTAAACCAAGCGGGACACTTAAATCATCCTAAATATCTTCCACAGGCAGCTATCTTCTCATTCTCTTATCACTGAACTCATCGCAAATCCGCACCATACCGTTTGGCGAGATCGCCTATAACCACTTTATACGAAAATTTTCTTCAATTTTCTTCGATTCTTTGTGGTTGAGACATTTAAAGTTGATTTTCATCTTTCGTGTTTTCTACTCATTAAGGTAATAAAGTTGGAAGCTTTTGGTGATATTTTCTAAGATTTTGTAAGTTTGACTTTGTGGAAGCTTTTTGAGAAATTGAGTTTTTAATGTTTGAAGTGGTATAGAAGTATCCTCTAAGCTTAAAATATGTGATTGGTAGTGATTATAATTGATTTTAGGGGTTGAAATATATTGATTGAGTTAGTGATTATAATGTATATAATTACTTTGGATAGGGAGATTGACCCCGGACTGTACGTGGACTACTTAGAGATATTCTAGTTGCTTTGACTCGAGGTAAGCAATACGTAACT
>JADFUC010001653.1:0-93729 GCA_019722365.1 Lithospermum erythrorhizon
TGAAGTTACATGTAATACTTAAGCTTATTTTGGTTCAGGCATTGAGTGGAAAAAACTCTTAATATAATCTTTGCTTTGCTCTAGAAACTTAGGTAATTCACAAATACATTTCCAATTATTATATGTGAGTGGAAACATACATTCTACCAATTTTATCCATAAAATATCGCGATTTCATCCTTATACATATATTTAATTCTAACTAGTAGATCGTGTTTCAGTTCATCTAGTATCACAACCAAAATTACTCTTTAAACCTCTTACCCGAAGCCTCAACCAATTTTTTATATATTCATGTCTTCTTACCTATATTAACAACAAAATTAACGGCCTTAACGGTAAAATAAACTCATACCAAACAACTTTTATTCCATCTTTAGCAACTAATCAAGGACGCGACATAAACATCTAACATGAAAAAGTTCACTAAAATCCGTTTAATAAGCATCTTTTAATTTTTCAATTGAAACTGTATTAGCGGACGCATTATCAATGAAATCGGTAATCCTATTCAAACTTTAGCATTTACATTACGCGAGTATACCTTCCAAAATTTAACATTGCTATGTTTTTAAAGAATTCCATCTAAAAATATATAATTCTCCTCAAGACCCAATCACGATCAATCCAATGACATGTTACAATACATACGCAAATCCTAAAAGACACCAATATCACTAGTCAAACACATTTGTATAAGCCAAATTCATAATAGTTTTACTTGTAGAAAGATCTCTTTACGCAAAATATTTAAAAGCATTGATTTGAAAGATCACTCTGGGATAATGATTATTCGGGAATTAACGACATATTTTAATCCATTTAGTGAACCATCCATCACAATGATTAAAAGGCAAAAGAACTACCAATTACAAATTTCATAGTTTCAATCCTATAAGCCAAAATACTAAAAAAAAAGTTTTTGGCCGGGTTTGGGAGATCAATAGTTCGTGTACCACCCTCCCCACCACTATCTTTTAGTGACCTTATGACCACTTAAGTGCTCCAGTGCATGGCCGGTTCCCTTTACTCCCCAATCTGCTTTCTTCCATGATAGAGCACGTGCTACAATTTGTCAAGTTGTCGCTTGGTTTTCATGGTCTCAATGAAAATATTTCCAAATCCATGATGTTTTTCTAATTTCAATAGTAGTGGTCCTAGCACTAGATCGAGAGTTAGCAACGGGTAGTTCATCCATACGATTATCATCCTCTAATAAAATCATTAGGACATACTAGCACTATCACTTTGAACATTTTACCAAAGTTACTACGCTATTAATTTAGAAGAACAAATACTCAAAAATTTATAAAGTTGATGATAATACCGGATCTGGAGATGGAGCAAAGTGTAAGATTGTTATGATTCACTTGATCGCAACGGTCAAGCCCAAAACCAAATAAGTAATAAATATTGTAATTGCTTAGAAAAGGATTGCTATCGCTTTCTGATCGCTTAAGAACGACGGTGGAGTTGCCAGAATGGCGGAGTGCTGCCCCTTTATAGACCTCTTTCACGCTGAAGCTGGCGAAATCTGAGAATGGCAGGACCAAACGCGGTACCATTTACTAAACTGCACCGCTTTTACATCAAACGTGGTATCGCTTTTGGAATAAACGGGTACGGTTCAACCAAACGGTACCACCTCCGGTGATCATACAAATTTCATGTGCAGCTGCCAGATATTGAACGCGGTACCGCTTCTCAAATCCAAACGCACCAATGCCATATTATAGTAGCCAAGTATATCCGTTACGAATTACCGGGCAATGTCAAACGGTATATCGCTTTGTACGAGAAAACGCCAGTAAATATTTTTCTTCATCTATCAATAGACAATTTTCCATGTTTAATAATCACAATTCACAAGATCATAAACCATAAGTATCAACTTAATAACAACTTAATCACAAATCATAACCACTCACTATGCTTCCCAAAGAGAAGAAACTGCAGGGAGCTGCCATGATTTGAGTCAGTGGTAACGCCTCGGCCCCGGCAGACCGTGGTACTATTAGATTTGGGCGGACTGGCCCTCACAAACCACCACCGGTCTTTCCAAAGACATTTGTCCTCACTCGTGTGCTCACCGAGAAACTTCCTGGTCACCCATCCTTAGAATTTCCTGCGCCAAGCACGCCTTAACATCGGTGGGTTCTTACTAGACAAGGCTCTAAAAAGAAGATGATTTCAAAAAAAGTTTTGAAAGTAGCACTACCAAATCATATCAAACATATCACACACACACACAATAATATTGATTATCATGGGTCGGGTATTATAACCTCCCCCACTTTAAATACCTGAATCCGCCCTCGCCGAGGCACAACATCCGTAACTGCACTCATCCGGGTGGTGAAATTCTAGAGGCGGCTCCTACGGCCTCCAAGCAGGTGTCCCACACTTTGCGCCGCATAGCACTTAGTCTCACAATTCTACTCCGCTGGCCTCGATACCATCTCAATCTTCGGCCCGGCGCATCGTTCGGGTACATTATTAGATTTCAAGTGACCTACTACAAATCACCACCTGGCTCTTTTCAAAGACGCTGTCCTCACTGTGTGCTCACCGAGAAACTTCACAATGTGGGTCACCCATCCTGCACACTTCGTGTCAAGCACGCTTAACATCAAAGCCTACGGTGACGAAAAGCAAGACGCATCTGGTGGTAATAGTAGTACCAATCAAACCATATCAAACATATCACACACACACACACATGCTTCTTTTTGCGGTCGGATATTACAAGTCGTATGACGTGAAAATCGAAATGAAATGTCCGAGTACTCGAGACGCAAACACACCATGCTTCATTTCAATCGACGGGGCGGATCGAATTTGTGGAACGTCACAAATCCCAACTGGTCACTTTGTAATCTTCGCGCTTATCCCGAAAGCGACCGAACGCAATCATCAGACAGGTTTTCGCTGTTTCGCTTTGTATGATATGAATGCTTCGCGAAAAGAATTTATCCTTGGGGTGGGCTATTTGAAGTACACAAAAAAGTTATTTAATTGGAAATGGTATTTGTTCAATTTTAAGCAAATGTTATTTTTTCAATTTTAACCAAATTTTGGGCGCTCAGCTTACACCGTTAAATTCCAACGCAGAGTGGTTCAAACGGTACACCGCTAAATTCTAACGCGGGTACCGCTTAGGCAAAACAAATCATATTAGTTGTGTAACGCTGCATCAGCCAAATCAACGGCAGACACCACGCCGGCCCCTGATACACGGAAAGCGGAAACCGACAGGGCTCATTATTTTTAACGAATCGGCCCCGACCTCGCCTGCTATCGAAAGCTTTGGGCCCTCGAACATGTTATCGGGCCGGCCCGGTTCGTTAGACTCGACTATAGCATCCAATGGACAAAAGATGAAGCAGGCAGCGCATTTGTGTCCCTACAGGCTACATAAACTCATTTTCGTTTGGTAGAAGGAAGAAGCCACCCATACGAGGGGATAATTTTTCAAGCACTCAGCTACGGGCGAGCAACTGAGAAACATCAGCCATTATTTTAGTTCTACTTCATTATTTTTCGGACGTTTTTAGTAACGTTTATTATTTATTTTTGCTTTCAATTCGAATTAAATCATATACGCACTATAATGATTCAAAGTATTTATTTTATGTGAGATTTATTTATCATTTATTTATAATTTTAATTATTGTGTTTAATTACTTTCTTTTCATTAAATGAATCATTAATGAATTGTAGTCATAAGTGGCTAATTAGTAGGCATAAGATGATCACTTAGGAAAAAAGGTAATTAGAATACTGGTTTCATTTTATCAGAGATAGCAAGTACGTGTCATGTGCATGTTATAAAATAATTGTTCTTCATCCCTGCTCAATATTTTAAACTATCGCATATACGTAGCTTTTTTGGCGTGTCTATATTATTTTATTAGAGAGAATATTAATATTATAGAATCTTGTTGTTATGAATCGATAGATAATCTCATAATTAATTAAATACGATTTATCTAATTTAAATCGCGCTTGGCCCCGCTTAACTTTCATACTATTAATTAATATTTGTTACTTTAGTTTTCGTTATTTAATTCCATTCAAGTATTAGTTACCTTTTAGTACTTTAAATTATTTTAAATCATTAGTTTTGTTTAGCGAATAAAGAAGTCCAAACGAACTTTTACTTATTAAATGAAATTCTTAGTGAGACGATACCGTAACTTTTTTCTATTATATTACTTCGACAATTTACCCTGAATTTAATTGAACATATAATTGTGTTGTCAACAGGATCAAAATTTACATTTCTAAGTAATATATATTGGAAATAAATCTCTTTAAATAAAATTGATTTAAAATGAAAAATAAAGTTACTGTATTATATTTAACTTAGTAGTATGTATGTCACATAGCCACTAACCATCTCAATTTATTGAAGTGTTCGGAACCATTATTTATTACAAACAAATTGATTTGAGAGCTAACACTAATAATCATGAGTCATGACCTGATGAACTTATAATTATTATAACGTATATAGATCCGCCATGGGGATTAAGCTAATAAACTCAATGATCTCCCTTCGAGGATTCCAATTTACTCCATTGGTTCACCCACATAGACAAAGTAAACGTAAGCTGGCTGGACGGCATACTTATTGGGTGATCGGATAAACTACTACGCCCATCTCCAAATGTAATCTAGCTATTTCTCAATATGTCGAACTGACGGCACACCCAGGAATTATTTGAGGTCCACTCACACATCGACCCACTATTTAATTTGTCGGGAAACAAATCTTAATTCGTCAAATTCAATCTGAGTCGCTAAGCTCAGCCAACAAGACGCCGCTTATTCTCACAAGTCACACATATTTATACTATTGTAAATAAAAACCACATATCCATAAATAAACAACAATATGTAAATCGAAATTCAACAAATTCACAAAATAAACTTGAATTTCAATGGTCAAATATAGAACGAGAAGATGAAGATTGTATCCATTTAAACTTAATAGAGAATAAATAACTTGAAATATTAACAAGATTTTATCTAGTAAATAAGTAAGATAATAAAAGTAATAGATCTTCTGATGATTGTATCAATATTCAATGCAATTCTAATCGAGGGAAGACGACGATACTAATTCTTTTGAAATTTTGATTAAATAACTTGTTATCCAAGATGCAATCAACCAATTTAAATATATAGAACTTTTATAATTGAAGTAAAAGAACTAAGTGATGATATATATTACCCAAAAAAGAATCAATGATGATATTTGACGAGGAATGAAAACAAAGAGTGGCTCTTTATATATAAGAGGAAAAAGTCATGCCACTTTTGTGAACCGACGTCCGCTAATAAAAACTATCTTAGTCCAACGAATAAAGGTTAGTTACCTATCTGCTAAGGCCAAAAGCGGACGCCCGCTAATAAGACGAAAGCGAGTCAAACTTAAAGCATGTAATCGGACGCCGTTTAATTTCAAGCAGGACGCCCACTACCTTTAACGAACCGGGTAACAAACGCGGTGCCGAAGATGATTTGAACCGTCCACCGAACTGGTGAATCTAACGTGTGCCGGGACAAACTTTTGGCTAAAATCTTAGCCTACCACCTCATTAGTAATTGGGCCAACGGACCGAATGGCCTAATGAACTTGGGGCGAACCCGAAGCGAATAACGAGTCGACTAACGAACGTCCCCACCAAAATTTAAGACACTTATCACGTCTAACTCCAAATATAGCTAAAAAATTAAAAATATCTTGAGATTAATACAGATCAATAAATGATAAATATAAATTACAAATTCCTCCAATCAGCTTCATGAGTTCACGTATTTCCTCTAATTAGTTCTAATTGATGGACATCAAATGATAAATATATACTCCCTCTGTTATTTTGAGTTGTGGGGCTTCAGCCTAATACTAGGGCAATGATCATAAAAAAAATTGTGACGAACATGCCTTCTGCAAGAAAAAGACCATTTTGTTTGTTGTCACGACCGACGTGACGTTTTTCGCGTATTAAAGCATTAGAATTGAAGCATGATGTTCTCAAAGAAAATCACACCTATGATAATACTAAAGGAACATCGGCGCAACTTCTGTACGTATTCCGCTCGATAAGAAAAATGCATTTTTTGGTTGTCGCCGAATCGACCATGACATTTATTGTTTTCAAGCAGATTAAAGAATTAGAATGTTTGATGTTCTCAAAGCAAATCATACCTATGCTAATATTAGGGGAACATCGTATAAAAAACTCGTGACGGGATTCCGCATGCACAAGAAAAAAATGTAATTTTTTATTGTCGCCGAATCGACTGACGCTTTTTCTTTTCGCGTATTAAAGTAGTAGAATCGCTTTTGATGTTATCAAAGGAAATCATACCTATGCTAATATTAGGGGAACATCAATAAAAAACTCTACGGATTCCATTCGATAAGAAATGCATTTTTTCGTTGTCGCCGAATCGACCATGACGCTTTTTGTTTTATTAAAGCATTAGAATTGCTTGATGTTCTCAAAGAAAACTGGCACCTCTATGCTCATGTTAGGGGAACGAAAAAAACTCGCACGGATTCCGCTCGGTAAGAAAGTGCATTTTGTTGTCGCCGAATCGGACCACATTTTTGTTTTCGCATTAAAGATTAGGAATTGCATGATGTTCTCAAAGAAAATCATACCTATGATAATAATAGCGGAACATCGATAAGAAACTCAGATAGATCAGAGTCAGAACGCAAACAAAATATTCCTTGATCTGGGGAATTTTTCAAATACGGCACCACACCCGAGCGCAGCATTCCGCTGATCCTACCTCAAGCCCCTGATAAACCGAGACAATATATGGATGTAGTAGCGACGTCAGGTATCGTATTAAATACAAGAGGCGCCCAACTAATCGCCATAGTTGCTCGCTATTCCTAAGAACTCACTACTGACTCCCCCAAATTCTCATGAGATTCTGTTCCATGGGAAAACCAAACAGTCTCCCGCCCAATAATCCACACCTCGCAATGATATCCAAGACATACTCCTACCGACAAATATAGATACCGACTACGAGCCACCCTCAATACCTAGAAAGACTTCGTAATACCGAGATCCTTCAATGGAAACAGAACTCAAACAAGACTAAAAATAGATAAAGCAATCTAAATTATTAACGAGATAATAAAATCACTAATATAAATCAACAAATGTAACCGACACTTCCCCCATACATATGTAAAAAAGTAACAAAGAGTCAAAAAAAAAACCGGCAAGAAAAAGCGTGTCATAAGTCTGCGAACCAACAACACGGGGCTTGCTTCTGGCTCATACAAGGACTTCCATGAAGCTTGACAAGCACCCCCACCCACTCTTCAGCCTAAAACTGTGAGGGGTTTCATGTACACTTATTCCCGCAAATCACCATGCAAGAAGGCATTAAGCGAACATCTATCTCAGTACCTCAACCACTTGACAACTACTACCGCTAGAAAAAGCACGAACAGAGACATCTTGCCACTCGGGCAAAGGTATTTGAGAATCCCTCTACCGTGGATCACAAAGACACCTCGGCTTTCAAATGCCCCACACCCGCATCCGATTTGTACTTGATCTTATAGACCCAATTGCCTCCCTAGGCTTTCCCCAGTAACTCACAACCAAAATCTCCATGTCCCATTATTTTCTAAGGTACGAATCTCATGCATCACACCAACCCGGGTCATGTAACGCCGAATCAGATGACGAGGCTCAACTCTGCAGAATAAGTGGAAGGAAACCAATGTGTACACTAAAAAATAATTGGCAACTCACAAATCGTGGTTAAAGGATACGGCAAATTTATGAAAGTAGTATGAGCAAGCATTTGAGGCTGGGGGAACTCGAGCGCCGAACTACATTGAGAAATATAATTCGTGTCATGAGAAGTTTCTTTCATGGAAATCTAATATTTTGATTTATAATTATGCTCCGCCGCGACAATCAAGCCAGAATAATTCATTCATACTTTTAGTTAAACGAGATTACTCAAACTAAGTGTTCAAATAAATAGTAATTGTAAATTACTAAATATGGAACTCACTTTATAATAATGAGGTTGCACGGATCGCTAGATTCATACAACCGAGTATAATAAATCATAATGGCTACCATTATTATACGGCTAATATTATCTAAGCCTGTGGAAGGTCACAATATACAACGACGTTGGAATTATATTCCATGGCCATGTAATTAAATCGAGATTGTTAATTTGGGAGCTTGACGAAATCAATTTAGATAGTACAAATCCCCAAGCACGCTAACTTCGGAGTTCAATGGATCCGTGCATTAATAAGTTGCATGATTTAATCTAAACACTAATGGATGTCAATGGTATATCCAATATGCAAATCTAGAAAATTGACAAGAAAATATTATCTAACCGATATAATAAATCAAGTAATGGCCAATTATATTATTATACCTGCTTAATATTATCTAAGCCTTAAGGTCACACACATACAACGACGTTAATATTCCCATGTATGGAATTAAATCGAGATTGTTAAATTGGGAGTTGATTGAAATCAACGAGATACCCAATCAAGAGTTTTACATTGATAATGTAAAATACAAATTGGACAAAACCGAATCAATTAAATTGCTATTTCAATTGACGGTTTAACGAGGAAGCTTATTAGTAACTTGTTAAGTTACTTACTCGTTTAATAATAATAAGTTAGTTAATGGCTTAACGAGTTAGCTATTTATCAAACGAGTCAAGCTATTCGGCCGAAACTAAAAGGACTATATATAATGAAAAGATGAAATAAAGAATCCTAAGTTTTTCATTCATCCCTTCCCAAGAGAAAGATTCTGAAAAGTCCAATTGTTCGTAAGATTCTAGCAAGTCCACCGCAAGATTCAAACTTCTCCTTTTGGGTGGACTTACCTGAGGCATTGTATTTTCGATGCTCATTACTGTGAATTCAAAAGGACGCCTGCGGAAAGATTGTTGATGATTTTCCGCCGCGATTTAAGTACACATTTCTGCGCTATTAAGGCGTATATACGTATTTTATTGTAATTCATTTACGTATTTATTCATCTCGGGTTGCATTTGTTTATTTTATTATGAACAAGTTGAGTAGTTTTCCAATAGTGGCACGTAGCATGTTTAAGTTGTATATATTTCGATACATTTATATAAAATTGTTGTATAAAAGATATTTTATATCATTTTCATGTTTATATATTCTTGACCTGCGAATATAAGTTATGAAAATTAATCCATGAACAAATATGTGTTTTATACATTATTCAAGTTCATCATATTTATGCTTTGCCCTAAGACGCTGAATCGATATATTGGGTGGTCTTATGATCGTTTTGGGGATTACTACCGCTGCATTCTAATCATGTTGTATTGCATCGCTTGTCCTCGCTGGATCCACCATTATCGTAAAAGCAATGAAAAAATAGGGATAGGATTTTGTTTAACCTAGGCTCAAAATGTTAGAACATCAAGTGTTATAAAGAGAAAATACAAATACTTAAAACAAGCGTAAAATTCGATTCCTCAAGCACAAAACGCAAGGTTCTTAAGATTATTTCACCCTATAAATGTGTTTCAAAGTGATCGAACGCCTTAGGAGTTGCCGGGAAGTATCAAATTTCTCTGGCATGCACAAAATAATCAAGAGAACCTTTTGTATTAAAGATTTATAATAGGCTTAAGAGAAATTGTTTTGTAAAATAAAAAGTTTAAACAAACAAGTTCCCTCTCTCTTAAAAACCTCAAAGTATATATAGTATTGCTCAAACCGGCTAAAACTGCCACTAAACGGTTCGGTTGAGACATAAAGGCCGGGCCTTACACCACGCGACCAAGTCCCGACCTTCAAAAGAGAAGCCGGCAGCCGAAGTTTTGGCTATCGGCCTGGCGCAAGCGAGCCCAACCCCGACTCAACCTCCTGGCTATCGGAAATCTCCAACAATCCCCGCCATTTCCGAGCAAACCGGATATACCTCATCTCGCGGCATAAATAAAGGTGTCCACGATTGAACCTTTATTTTAGTGGAACACTTCTTTTAAATAGTTAAGATAGAACGGCCGCAGAGTATCGAACCATCTATCCTCTGACTACCTAATTTCACGATACACTAAGCAAGATCCCCATCCCCGATATAATAGAAAAACCGACACTACTAGTATGGTCATGTGTCCTATATCCATTCACGAGCATCGAGAAGCTCGCTTGATCGACTCCCTAAAAGCCGCCTCACTTAAACCTTGGCATAGTGGAACCTTATCAATACCTCTTAATATGTATCAAAGTGAAATGAATCATAACACGTGAAAACTTCTTGTTATAAATAAGTTCACAATTCAAATACACCATTTAACCGTGAGGCAAACACTTCATTCAACCACTACCAAGTGCTCCACAAGAGTACGAATACTCATCCTTCCTTTTCACATGGAAACCAAGCACTATACTGGGATGATATAAATGTGCGCTCACACAACATAACGAGACGCATCGGATCTCGCTGGTCCTAAGACTCATGGTTCCTATCAAGCGTTAAGTTGAGGTTCCACCATATGTGATTCTTAACCAGTTTTAAACCCGCTCCTTTTTATTTATCTAGAATTTCATAGAATTCCTCATATGTACATATATAACCCACAATTACAACCGTATCATAAATCAATATACCTTGATTTGGTTATCAAAAAATATCACAAACACAATGAAGCGGTAATGAGCGACATCGGGTTCGGGAAGCAGATCCAACGACAAATTTCCAAGCTTCCATAACTTCCTCGCACGCAATCGCTGTTTTTAATAAACTCCTCGGAGCCCATGCGAGTCCACACGCAAGACGGTTTAAATTTCTAAGAAACAATGCCCCCGCCTACGAGATATCATTCATCCACTCATAGAAACAACATCACAATTAGACATCCACCTTGCACACATGCAAGATATTTCAAGCACCGAAAGAAATAGATAACAAGCACTAAACTTAATTATCTTCCTCGGGTAATTAAGCACCTTCTAATCAGATGTCAATGTATATGACTTGACCATGAGTATATTTACTAAAATTCCCAACCAAGTAAATTTATAATTGATTTCATACAACTCATAACATATAATGAAAACAAAGCCATTATAATATTCTCATTGACTTCCAGGCCATCCACTATACTTTATCAAACTAACATTATGATCAAAGGATGTATAAACCCTCTTACAATCATAATAATGAAACTTTTCCAACATCTTTTCTATGTAATGCGACTGGTACATCGTCAAACCATTACTAGATCTCGTGATCTTGATACTCGATCACATCCTCCACACCCATGAATTCATGAAAACCTTGTGGACAAGATGTTCTTAGTTTCCTCCACTTCATCCATTTCACATAATCGTGTAAATATAAATGTAATGGATAATATATTCTCCGGATGTACGATATCAAATAACATATATAAATTTTCTGAGTAAACAGATAGAAATCAATCGCCTATATCATTTTAAGCATAGCCAAAACAAATAATTTTAAATATTCATTTGCAAACTTCCGTGTAAAGCTCACGTAAATAGTATCAACATTATCTCCACCCGCCATAACCATGATGAAGTTAATCTTACTCATCCATCTTTTATTTAGAGAAGATGTTATTTAGTAGTCATCGCTCTTCAAATGCAATCGACACATCACCTTGACTTGAATGAACAGTAAACTTTCGATTCTCAAGACGCAAAAGTGCATTGCCCCTTTAAGCATCACTTCGCCTTATAAATGTGCCTCCAAAGCTGATCGAACACCCCTGTAGATACTAAGAATCGCCCTCTTGTTAATGCACAAATTAATCAAGAGAACCCTTTGTATCAAAGATGATGATAGGCTTGAGAGAAATTGTTTTGTAAAAATGTACTCTAAAACAAAAGTTCTCTCTCAAAAACCATCCCAAAGTATATATAGAATTGCCTGTAATTGCCAAAACCGTCACTTAAATGTCTGGTCGACATAGTCGGCCTATAACAACCGACTCAAGTCCCGACCTTCAAAAAGAGAAGCTGGCAAGTGAAAGTTCGGCTAATGTCCTGAGGAAGCCAACCTCACTAACTCCCATTATTAAAATCTCGAACATGAAATACCCAGTGTAGGAAATAATTTATTCCATAGATTAATTCAAGGAGTTGAAGGCAATATATAGACAAAAAGCTTAATGAGCCTTTAAATATAAACAAATTAGGGTCGAACTATCTCCTCAAGGTGAGTGCGACCAGACGGACTTCTGGGACTTCCCGATCTCCTACCGCACACAAACACATCGAAAGTGTCCGAGTACGAAGTCGGACCGTACCTCCCACCTTACGTCCCCGATCAACAGCATGTGTTCCACTTAACCATGAGTGGTTTGAAAGACCCGCCGAGGGCTTAATTGAGTGAGCAAACTGCCTAGGACAACTGCCTCAAGTTGACATGTTAAGGAGCGACCCATCAAGTGATAATCCATCCGGGAGCGGTGAAACAGAATCGCCTAATCCATCCCATCCAATCCACTTCCATCCGGAGCATGGCATCTACATAACTAACTAATGTTTCATCCTTTTCTTTTTAAGAAAATGTTAAAAGCATTAGATTTTCTATTTTTACACCAACCCTCAATAAAATGTTACTTAATAAATTTGAATCAAAGATCGCCATTCCATAAGAACTAACTGTATAACGCTCATATACATTCCATGAAGAACTAGAGGGAATGGTCATGCATCAGGACACGCTCATATGATACTAGATGAACTATTTTTACATAACGCTTCATATATATTTATGAATTGCTACCGCATAACGCTCACCTTTATCAATATATATATATGCCAAGGGTCAATTTAACTATCAACTTTCTCAACCTTTATTCAATAATTATTATATTCAATCCTTTTCTTTCATCTTCTTGCTAATCAATTTTAAATATTTTTCTTAATTTCTAAATAATATATGATGGATCTATCATTTGATAACGATTATGGGCCATTTTATTAGAATCTTCTTCCCGACGGTGAGATTGAGACATACTATTGGTTATTGTCGAAAATCAAGGAGCTTCACAAGTACTGGTGAGAAAATTGCCTATTCACTTTGGGTGAAAAGCAAAACTCTATCTCCCGCTCTTTCTTTATTCTCGGGTCGATTTGAACGTGGAAAAATTCCATTGAATTTTTCTGCCCAAGCTCAATCATAGTTCAATATTTTAAATGGGTTCTAGTAAAACCTCCAGAGGGACTTGTTCGCTCGCTTGGTGCGAAAATCTAGAGGCATTCTACTTGACGCTCATGGTGTCTTCATCACAATATTCCGCCATTACTCGCTTATTTTATTCCCGTAAGAACTACATAATCTAAATTTCTGCCTCTCTTTAAGTATTGTTTATACAACCGGTAAGTGATCATGGGATTCAGATTCAAATAGAATTGTTAGAATATTATTCATACGTTAGAAAACACCAATACAAACATCAACACTAATACATCTAGTTGGAACCCTTGTACGACGCCAAGGATTATGTTTATCATAATTAGTGTTTGGGATCACCTACCCAGCGCAATTGAGATTCTGATCTGTATGGAGTCTCGGTATTTCTGTGATTTTCGCTGGATTGTAAGCACTAGTATTAATGTTCTATTATTGTATTAGAATTGTCTTATATAATAAAAACCCGAATTATTGTCTATTTTACGCATATTCTCAGAATACCAAATGACATCCAACACTAGTAACTCGAAACCTCCCGATTCCCAGACCGAATGACATAAATTTTCTTGATTGGGCTAGGAACTTGAGAATAGTTCTCAAGTCTAAAAGAACCGAATACGTGCTAACCCATAAGCTTCCCCGTAACCCGGCTAAGCATTTGGTAAGTTCGACCAACAAAAGATGGATTTACGCTACTAATGTCCAATGCCTAACGGCTAACATGGAAGTAATCTTCGCATTCAATTAAAAATATTAGCGCTTACAAGACGTGACAAACTGGAAAGCTATTCCGCAGCAAGATACAATGAAAGCTGCATAACATCACAGCCTCATCGATTATAAGCTGACAATGGATAAATATGCGAAACTCCATGTCATAAAGACGAGTAGGGCTAATCGATAGGCTTGACTTACTCCGGCCCACTCCATCATCTCAAGGAGCCGGGCAAGAGACATCATCCTTAGGTTATTGCCCCGACTGCTCAACAACTTCTACATGAACTTCAATACGCATCGGGCTCCATAAGTCATTATCGGAGCTGCATAGTATGATCACCAATGCTTAGCGTAACCTCGTGGTAAGTCATAACTCGTTTCCGATGGCACATAACAAGAAAAGAAAGCGACCATGGAGGGCTTATAGGCCAAACTATGAAACCCTCGGCACTGCATAACGCCAAGAAAAAATAATAAACGCCATCCTTGGGTTATGGAAAATGAACGTAAGAAGTGCCTCATCTTAATGGTAATCGAAACAGAATCTAAGTGTCGAAATTACGCAACTTGTTCATAATAAAATAAACAAATGCAACCAAGATCGAATAAATGTATAATAACGAATTACGAAAAAACATATACAATGCAATTCATACACGTATGAATACGAGAGTACTTACAATACTTCCAACGGATAGTGTGCAACCTCTCCCTCCTCACAAATTTCCCCAAGATATCCCTCAAAGACTCAAGAATGCCTAGCTAGTCCACAAAGCAAAGAGCGGCCGAGTCACGCCGATCGGGATCTCTATAGAATCTATGCTACTGGACAAGAATTTGAGTCAAAACTTTGACTGCTAAAACCAAAGGAGAGATGGGAGGGCTGGGCCGACTTTGGGGGAGAGTGAGAAAACAGATCCTTAGATTTTTCATTTCATCTTTTCCCTTTATAGTCCCTCTCGTTTCTGGCTCTAATAGCCACTCGCTTTGATACAAATAGTACCTGCTTCATTAACTAACTTATTACTAAACGAGTAAGTAACTTAACAAGCTACCCACAAGTTTCCTCGCTAAACCGCCAATTGAAATAAATTTAATCGATTCGGGCCATTCAATTTTGTATTTTATATTATCAACGTAAAACTCTCATCGGGTATCTCGCTGATTTCCACCCACTCCCAATTTAACAATCTCTCTCGATTTAATTCCATACAATCTCGCTTTTAACTTGAGTCCTCTATCGAGAAACGCCTACCTGAGCCAATGTCCTGATACAAGCATGCACGCGTCGAATTGCATGTCGAAAAGTACATTGCATCAATGGCAGCGAATCTCTGGCGGATCAAGAAGTTCGGAGTGAGTTTGGAGTGGTACCTAGTATCGAGAACCCAAGATAACAAGCATGGACAAGAAGCGCCTTTATTTTAGTATATGGCCTTTATCTCTAAGTTTCTACTTAGCATTTTATGTGCCTTTTATTTTAGAATAGGCATGGTAAGAATTCCCCAGAACCTTCCCCATCCTTTTGTTCGACTCAAAAACGAGTAGGAAAGGAGGAGGGAAGAGCTTTTTGTTAAACACTTCACAAAAAAGACTAAAAAAGTGGATTTCGAACCCTATGGGCCAGGCCAGAATTTTTCTCTCCCTCTCTTCTATTCTCGTCAACTACAGTGGGAAAATTCCATTGAATTTTTCTACCCAACCTCGATCATAGTTCAATATTTTAAAAAGGTTCTAGTAAACTCCCAGGACTTGTTCGCCGTCATGTGGACAATCTTGTAGGCATTCTACTTTGATGCTCGTGATCTTCATCACAATATTCCGCCGCTACTCTATTTTGGTCTCGTAAGAACTATATTTTATGTTCCCTTTAATTATTGCTTATACAATCAGACATCATGTGGATTCTGTGATTCAAATAGTATCAAGTTTGAATATATTATTTATAATGCTAAAACAATCTACCACTTCCCACCACCCCCTCCCACCACCCACAACCCCCCGCCCAACCACGCCCACCCCACCCACCGCCCCACCCCACCCACGCCTCCCACACCCCCAGCCACTCCACATCCCTCACAACGCCTCCTACAGCCCCCCGCTAATTAAACTCCAAATTCCTACACCCGCAAATTATGGCCGGAGACAATTTTAAAAGGCGCTATAAAGTATATATTGTTCTAAAGATATAACAAAAATTAAAAGCATACATTATCATGGAAGAAGATAAATCATAAATAAGGTTCTGTTGAACAAATTAGATTTGTACACCCGATTATTACATTTAAATAATAGGTGTCTGGAGATATAGTTAATTGTTGGACAATTAATATACTAGATTAACTTGATTATTATTGGGTGTTGCCATTGGCTTACTAGAGTCCGGCCATAATCTATATATTAATATGTTCGGTTAAACATAAATTAATATATTTCACTCTGATTTGTTTCCAAGAGGCCTCAATAACAACTAAAAAGAAATCTATAATACGATTATAATCATGAGGTTTAAAATATAAATTGTAATGAGAATATGTTGCGAGTGAAATTCCAATTGCTGAATTCTACCCATGTTCACCAACTCATATTTGGAGATAAGGCTTCCTGAAATTCCCCGTCTAAAATTCATTATTGAATATTCTACCGAACCACTTTTGTGTCTTTATTTTATGATAAGGAAGCGAACATCTTTAAACACTAAACACCCATTCTAGTCGACTAAACGGAGGAAATAGAGGAGAAATTTTTGCCTAAAAAGTGGGGATTTTTTGCTCATAAATAGGGCCATAGATTTTCATAAAACTTTTCACTTGTACCACCTTCAACTTTGAAGCGACTTCTCTCTCTCTCTTTCTTCCCCATAGTCGAAAGCAAGTAGGTGTCAGCAATCCTATCGGATTTTTTCTCGCCCAACCTTGACTATAGTTTAATATTTTAAAGTGCTCTAGTAAAGCCTCACGGAGGGGTCTTGTCTATAATGTCAGCGCCAGCACTATTCTTTAAAAACACCGCGGCTGAAGCCCAGAATTTCCCTCAAATATATTCACCGCAAATCCCAAGAAAGGTACACACTCTGTATGTTATTGCTTTTATTATATCTTAGAATCCTCAAGTCATGTTTGTAATTGTTATTTTTAATCCCTAAAACCCAAATAAGCTGCATCATAAGTCGCCACTGTACTACGTAATCCAAAATGCATCAAATCGTTGTATTGCTTAATTTAATTTATGGGGTTAGAATTGCAATTAGATAATTTTTAATTATCAGAGAAGTATGTTAACTAAATAATTGTATATTATTAATTGTTAATAATTTTCTTTAAAAACATTATTTTAGTTAACCAAAATATTTTTTTCGCATTTTTATGAATTTTCCGGTAATTTTTGAGCAAAAATTTATATCATTTTCGACAATCGACAAACCAATCGCTTTAGAAAAGAATATTCGGAACGATGGGACATGAAAGGAGCAGCCACGCGACGCCACCATTTGGTCAACGTGACGCTACCAAGGACGCTACCGGGTCAATAATTGATCGAACAATTTTGGGAATCGAGTTGACCTCGGCCTGACCGAGTCAAATCTAATTCACCATGTCGCCAGTACCACTGGGGATTACATCGCCGCCCACCGCCACGCCATCTACCGACGTGGTACGCCACATCATCATTCGCCATCCGGCCGACGAAGTCGCTTGGTCAGTAGCGCTGGCCCCGAATCCGCCAAGGACGCCTCGGATCGAACGCCGCTACCGACCTGCGTCACCGAGTTTTCAGTTACCGGCCTCAGTTGGGCCCCTCGGCTTGGTTTAGGCTTAATCGTTGTGCCAACAACTCTATCTCCGTCGATTGGCTTGGCGGCTGGTTTTAAATTGTTTTAAAACCTAATTTTGCTCAAATTTAATATTTTATTATTAATTTCAAATTATTTCAAATTAATGTTGAAAATTAGTTTTAATTAATTTAATTTAGCTAGTTTTTAATAGTTATAATTTGATTAGAACTTATTCTTATTGATATCATATTCACCAAAATAAAAACTATCAATTAATTAATTTCTAAGTTGATTAGATTTAATAATTAAAATTAATTTAATTAAATTAGAAATATGTGTTATTTTATAATTTGGAGTTTATTAATAACATATAATCTGAAATTAAATTTTATTAAAAGTGTAAATTAAATAAATAGTATTTTTAGAAATACTTATTATTTAATGTTAATCGTCATAACACTTAATATAGTTTAAGTGAATATTTTAATTATTTAATTAAATTATATATTTCATTTGATTTAATGTATAATTATATATATTTATTTAGGATCTTATATGTGCTCAAATATGGTTCTTATCTATTATTTAGCGATACAATTTTAATTTTTTTTATTAGATAATTAAAAATGCATTACATGATTTGATAAACGGATAAAAAGGATTAATGATGACTTAGATGTATTTAAAAAATAATGCCCGATTAATCTTTGCCTAAGATGGAATATGAGATAGATTTCAATTTATTATTATTTAATATTAAATATAACTAATTAAAAATCGACACCCACTGAGAGGCCGTGCGTATTTATCTAGATCACGCAGATAGCATAGTTTAGAATCAGTCTAGATTTTATGTGTCATATCACCAGTCCCATTTAGTGTTATATTTTATGTCAGAATTTACGTTATATAACCTGTCATACAGATATATGTTCAACTTGGATTATAAGGTCAAGCAAATATACTAATCCCACCATAAATTAAGTAGTATCGCTATACCAACTCTAAAGTGCTGGATCAACTCATTTATGTACTACCGTGATCAGACGACTACTTAAAGACTTCTTTCTAACGGGGCGGTTATACGACTCCTAATCGATCGACTTGGGGCTGCAAACATCCAACCCGACTTACATCGGTAGACTTGCTACTTAGACGGTGATTTCCAATTGATCGACTTCAGTCTGCTTCGACAAAAAAAAGGTCACTATACGCCTAAGATGAACTTTAAGGACGCAAGAATCATGATAGTCATGACAGTATCCCATGCTGACGCGAATGAAATATATACTAAGTGGTTGTCAATTCTCAATAGAAATCTTGGTGTACTTAATGCATTTTAGTGGGATTGTAAGCACAAGTATTAATTTTATTATATGATTTTTAGAATTAATTATTATGACATGAATCACTAAAGTTATATTATTTTTACATATCTTATGTTATAGTCAATTAGCCCCTATAAATAATAACTCTAATATACTCCCGCCCAATATGTGGAGAAATGCAATATGCATGGCACTGGGTCCGCTCACATGTAAAACAAATCAAAGTGGAAAACGGGCACAAATACACGGCATTTGCATTTCTAGTAGTACGACTACCACTCAAGTCACCTATATTTATATCGATCACTAGATTCTTCACTTCTCTCGACATACGGCCGATTAATCGACGTGGCTCTCAAGACGGCAAAAATGTGAGGGACTTCTAGAATAAAGAATGATAGCACGAGATTTGCATAGACCGCTGGCAGCAAATTTTAAGCAAAAGCGCTATCACGCAGGATCGGCTTTGTTTAAGCTTACCAACAGAATGATATTTATTACTTTCAATAATGCAGAGTGGATGTTTCCATTACCGTAAATAGTATAGTTTACGGTACCCACATCTCGCCGAATGGTCTCTATGTATTAGATACAAAAAGTTGAAACCTACAACATAAATAATAAAGCGAACAAGGCAAATGACTCGAATCCTTCCTATTCGCGGGCATCGCAGACTGGGTCACATAAGTAATAAATGAGCCAAGAAATTAAGACACCGATGGGAAATTTTTAGCATCATCTAATTTTGAACCATAAGATCAAACATGTTTGTAAAGCAGTAAAAGATGACCAAATTACCCTTTCACAAAGGGAACTGAGGAAAGGGCAATGTATTTATCAGTATCATACATACCGACGCGATTCAATGAATACTCCCGCCGAGGACTCATACTTCATTATTTTCATCGACGCATCATGATTTGGGTTACATATATCTACCGAAGCATAAGAACAGCTTTAAAAGTTCAAAAGCTCTAAAAAGGAAGAGGAACGGGACCACAAACGATTAAGATTCTGGCCCGATAGGCAGAACACTTAAGTCATTTATTCAAGGACATCTAGAGCGCGATATCAGATCACAACTCACTCCTCAAGTAGAACACATCAAATATAAATGTGTGTATCCGAAGAAGCAAATCGAACTTTATTGGATATGGCCCGATCCATGATTTAGCACATCCGAAGCCGCCACGCTTTTAGGATATGCTTTTACAGACCGGCCATGTACACACTAAATAAATATCCAAAAAATCGCCTCCCAAAACCCCCGTGACGATGCCAAGGTTCGGGGAACCATTCCCAAGATTGTCAGTACGAAGATTAGTAGTGAAGCCTAATGCCAAGAAATTGACCACGGACAAACTCAGTCTAAATACGATAACAAGCTTTTTCATTGGTTATTCGAAAGAACCAAAGTGGTATTACTTCTATCTCGTGCATTTAAAATAAGATTTTCATCGCATGAAATGACGCTTTCTCCTGAGAATAAATACTTAGTCAAGAGATATAAAGAAGTGAGAATCTGAAATTGTTCAAGATAGTAAGGAAGTCAACATTGAACGTGATCGGCTTCACCTAGAGCATTTAGGCCCCTTCTTCAACTCGATCCACGGGAAACCGTGATCGAAAGCCAATCCGAGACCTCACACCACCCCAGTGAGGTCGGATAGAATTCGGCCAGAACCCGATATATGGTAATGCTTTCTTTAATTGAAAATGACGAACCTTTCTTCAAGGCGAAGGCCATGAGCAAATAGAACTCAGCCTTTAACGGCTTATAGCCACGAAATCAGATAGATTCAATGTACCAAAATAATGTTTGGACATTGATGGATCTACCCAAAGGTGCTAGACCTATCGAGTGCAAATGAGTTTTTAAACGTAAACTGGATAAAGATGGAAATGTCAATGTTTATAAGGCTGTACTCAGAGCCAAAGTTGTTTCAAACAAATTCAAGAATTGATTACGAGGAAACCTTTTCCCTCGCTTGTAAAGTTTAAACTATCTGGATTATCTTAGCCATCGCCGCATATTATGATTATGAGGATCCCAAGTGTATGGATATAAAGATCGCGATTTTAACAAGAATCTAGAAGAGATCGGTACATGTTTCGACACAAACCTCCGTGCTTTACGTCATGCGGACCAAGCATGATGTAAGCTACAAAGATTCATTTCCGTCTTAAGTGCATCGCAGTTGGAATCTTCGCCTTAATGAGGCGATCAAAGAGTTTGGTTTCATTAGAAATCTAAGAAGATTCTTGTGTATACAAGCATAATGGAGCAACATCAGCATTTATAGTCCTATATGTGACGACATACCTATCATAGGAAATCTACATACCTATGCTTGAATTTGTCAGGTCATGGCTATGTAAGTGTTTCTCTATGAAAGACTTAGAGAAGCTCAATAGATTCTTGGAATTAAGCATCCTATAGAATTCATCTAAAAGGCTTAATGGATTAAGCCAAAAACTTATATCGATAAAGGCTGAAAAGATTTAAGACGGATAATCTAAAGAAAAGGAAACCTCCCACGAGACATGTATCTTTACTCTCACTGCCCGATTGTCCCACAAACGAGGTCAAGAGAAAATGATGAGTGATGTTCCTACGCACGCCCATATGGATCCATCAGCTGTGACGACAAGTATGCGCATAACGCCCGCACGACGGTGACGCCTGAAACAGAATAAGCCATTACCAATCATGTCAAGCGAATATCACCGGATCAGAGGTGAATGCCATACTTAAGTACTTACGAAGGACTAAAGATATGTTCCTTTGCATAATGGTACGGGGATAAATTAGACAGTGGTAGTGGTTACAACTGGCGCCAGCTTCCAAACCGATGGCATTTATAGTGTATCTCTAACTGCTATGTATTCTCCCTCGAATGGAAGCAAGAGCAAGAATGGCACCCAGTAGCTTACTTCCGACAATAGAAGTTTGTTACTGCAGCTTCTCAAGTCGCAAAAGGAAGCTCACTGGATCAAGAAATTCGTGAGTGAACTTTGCAGCCACGGCAAAGAATCATGTCCAACGGAGTTATACCGTGATAATAGTGTAGAGAACGGCTCGCTCTAAGGAACCATGATCACATCACAGATCTAAGCATGTACTCGAAGTATCATCTATTCGAGATAACCGAGTATAGAGGAGATGTTAGGAAGATGTAAGGTTCCCCTGACCGAGTATTAACGTGAAGAGTCCCTTAACTAAACCACTACCTCAAAGCAAGCATGATAAACAGATTTATAGTACTGGTCTTAAGGACATGCTTGGGTGGTCTTAGTCTTAGTGGGAGCTAGTTTTTCTTAATATGTCATAGATGATTGTAAGACAATGCTTCAATTTTAAGCTTCAAATTCAATAATATATATCATTTATTTTCAAACTGGGCGATTCTTACATATATATATAATGTACGTATGTATCATTACTATGAATAATGAAATTTATTCCATTTGCAATATAAGTTTCGGGCGAGGTCTTTAGGAGTTGAGGACTCAACAAGAAACCCTGCCTATCAAGCCTATAAACGACGATATCAGGGTCTTTAATCGGTGTTCACTATCGAATAAAACAACTACTGACAAGATGTGTATCGATTGTCCGATCGCTGGATCGAAGCGGAGAACTTTACTCAGCGACCCCCACATAGGTACAGTAAAATGGTTTTCAATCATGATATCGGACATCGACCGCCAGAACTTGTGAAGATTGTATATCCTGTCCTAATAAGTTTCATAGAACTTATGTTAATTGACGATTCATAGACCTACGTGACCTAGTTTCACTTTATAGGAGTAATGTACTTTTGACCTTGTCTAACGCCTTCCTCAGAATAGAGTGGATTATAAAGACTCGAAGTTCTCAGATAATTATAAGTATATAGTTGTGAAAAACTTCATTACCAAGACGTGGAATTTTGTAACAACCGATATAACCTGCAGTATTTTCAGCCCTCGAGAACTGACGGTGATTATCAAGCCAACTTCAAATTCCTGTAACGATCACATCATTTCATACCACTGAAAAAGTTACTGTGAAAGATTTCGCACACCAATCTTACCATAGCTTGACGACCGCTGAAAATCTATATTAAGGATAAGTGTCATATGTAATCGACATTATTGGCAATCGCTTTTACAAATAATCGCCCAAGCAGTTTATTGAAATACGAGATGTTAAGTATTCTCATAGATATATGCCCATTGAACACTAGATTGTACAATCTAATACAAACTAATTGGATTGTACAACCAATTATTACATTTAAATAATAATAAGTTCGACATAAGGCTAATTGTCGGACACCAATATATTAGGATTAACTCGATCGACATTGTAAAGCTATGATGACTTACTAGATTCCGCTATAATATATATATTAATATATTTGGTTAAACATAAATTAAGAGCATTAATTTCGACGAGCCTAAGAGGTCACACACAACAACCGAAACGAACCATAATATGATTATAAACTCCGGGGTTTAAAATATAACCTGTATGAGAATATCAAAGTAAATTCCAATTGTTGGAATTTCATCATGTTCACTCAACCTATATTCGGGATAAGGTTTCCGCAATTTTCTATTTGTAGAATCATTATTGAATATCAGATCAATCACTTTTTGTGTCTTTATTTGGAAAGTGATGGCCGGTAAGATTCTTAACACCAAACACCTATTCTAGTTGACTAAATGGAGAAAAATGTAGAGAAACTTTTGCCTTGAAACCTAGTATTCTAGAATGTTCTTTTAAGGAGGCGAAGAGTTTCACCACAACTCTCAAATGCCTAAAAAGGATTTTTGTGCTCTATAACAGCCTACATGATTTTCTACGAATCACTTTACCTTAATTTTCGAACTTTCAAGCTCGGTGAATTTTTTTCTCTCTCTCTCTCTCTCTCTCTTCCCCATAGTCGAGCGTAGGTGGTAAAAATTCATTGGATTTTTTCTCAACCCGACTACGCTTTAATATTTTAAAGTCATTTAAAGAAATCTCACTTTTAGGTTCGTTTCATACGTCAGCGTAGACTATTCTTAGAGACAATCTAATACGTTTGATCGCTTCGTAGTCTCTCAAATATATTCCGTCAGAATCCTTTAAGAAAGCTACAATACTGTATGTTATTATTTTTATTATATTCGTAGAATCCTGGTTACGGTTTTATAATTGTTATTTTGATACGTAAGCCGGTTGAACAAGTTGAAGCAATTTCTCTTCTAACTGCTTCCGCTTTGAAGACCTTACAGTTACATCAAAATAGGCAACCTCAAAATCATATTCAGACAAACAGGTGCCCAGTATTGAACTGATACACACAACAAATACACAAAAAAATCAGTACAAAACATTCTTGAATTTCCAAATAAATAAACATCAATCAGCCAATTTTTGAAGATTAGCATTTAGCAACCTATGAACATATACCTAAGATAAACAAAATTATAATTCTAAAAGGTAAACATAAATAAGTTCATAGTTGATTAGTATGTGAAATAAAAAAAGCAAGCTGACCAAGAAAAAACAAGTAAAAAACAAACCAAAGAAAAGTGGGGGAGTGAGTTTTAATTCTAAAAGTAAATTTCTTTGAACGATAAAAGGAAATGAAAAATTGCAAGATCGGGTAACGGTCGCAATTGGGGTCATGAGTGGGTCATGCTGGCAGGGTAGCGGAAGCATAAAGTAAAAAGCGGGGGCGGGGGTTTATTTTAATTATAAAATATTTAAGATTAATTCAGATTCTTTTGTGTAAGAGTTAGGGATAAAATAGTCATTTTTAACTATTTAAAGGTGGGAAAAATTATGTCTAGCGCCTCGCATAAGAACGCTAGTTCAAAGCGCATCGAGACAAAGTAAGAAAATACAGGCAGTGGGCGCGATCGGACCGGATTTACCGGATTGAGCTGGCAAAAATCAAACCGGATTTGATATTTGGAAAAGCGGTGAGAAAATTCCGGCCCGCTTACCGAACCGGCCGACCGCATTCCTGACGGGATATACCGATTTCGGCCCACCGTGACGGGCCCGAATTTTTATTACATCAAGCGATTTTTATTTACGGGCTTCATTTTTTTATTAGATTCGCTACTTTATTTATATTTTCGCCTCGCTTTTGTGCTAACTATATACAATATTTACAATAAAAATAATGATAAACTCCAAAGTCCAAAAAAATAACATAATAAAATTCAAAACTCCAAATATCTAAAAACATAAATAATAATAAGTTCAAATGTCCAAATACTAATAATAAGTTCAAATGTCCAAATACATAAAATACTAATAAGTCTAATCAGTCTAAAATCCAAGATATTAATAAATTCCAAATGTCCAAAATACAAGAAAATATCAAAATAAATCGATATATTCAAAACACAATTCTCAAGAAGCATCTAAAATAAGATTCACCTATACAAAATTAAATATAAAAATATAAAAGAAAAAAAATACATAATTACAATGAATAATTACTAACAAATACTTTCGAGTGGTATCGCCTTCACAAATTCAACCAGTGAGTACGTATTGTTAATACACACAAAACATTCATACAAACCAATATTCATGGAGGTACAGATTGTTAATACACATAATAAACGAACAAATAATAAACTTAACAACATGGAGGTACGTGACATTTGTGTACAGATTGTTAATACAAATAATAAAGTTTATTATTGAAATTTGATCCTTAAATAAACATTAACATGGAACTGAAATTTGATAAGTAATGCCACAGATTGTTAATGCCACAGATTGTCAAATTTGATAAGTTTATTATTGAAATTTTATGGAACTGAAATTTGAAATTAATGCCACAGATTGTTAATACAAATAATAAAAGTTTTTTAATACAAAGCTTATTAAATAAACATTAACAAACGACCTCGGGGTTATGGTCTTTAAGCAAAATGGAAATAGACCCTTCACTAAAAAATTGTTCAAATTACTACAAATAATTTGTCCGAATTAATAAACTGAAATAATATATTAAAATTAATACAAATAATTTGTCTGAAATTAATACAAATAATAAACATTAATAAACAAATTAATAAACTGAAATAATAACTTGAAATTAATACAAATAATTAACCAATCAGTTAATAAACTAAAATTAATACAAATAATAAATATTAATAAACAAATTAATAAACTGAAATAATAACTTAAAATTAATAAACTGATATTAATACAAATTAATAAACTAAAACAATAAAACAACTAAAATAAAACAAATTTCTAGAAATAATAAATAAAATAATAAATATTTGAAATAATAACTTAAAATTCGAGATTAATAACACCTACAAGGACCTCAGTAAAGTTTGAATCGGCAATGTGGGGGTAGAACGGTTTATGGTGGAATTTAGCTTAGGCCGCCAATGCCGATCGCTTAAGTCACGGGCTGGCCACGGATACTAAGCATGCAATATGATAATTTTGTAAAATTAACGAACCGACCGACTGCCCAACCGCCGCCCAGATCGAGAATCGATCCTGGCCCGGCTTCATACGAACGTTAAAAAACCGTGGCCCCGGCCCCGCCTGCTTTTATCCGAAAATCGCCGACCGACCGGATATGAATATTTCGATTTTTATCCGAACCAACCGGTTCTATACGTAAGTATGCCTGCATGTTATAAGCAAGTACTACGTAAAATTACGCGCTTTTGCGCTTCGGTTTTATCAATAATCCAATAACTTTCTCACACAAGTTACTTCTCTCATTAAGGATAAATTGTATATAAGAAGTTTTCAACAAGGTTATAATAAAAATATAATGTTACAAAAAAGGTTTACTAATACTTTTAAAAAAGTAGAATGTATATAGAATATAAATAGTTTGCACATACATTTAATGTTTGTTTGGTGTATAATAGTTATCCAACTATTATTCTTTAAATTCAATGAATTATATATTTTCATATTTACATTTCCTCTTTTTGTATATGTTGTATAATATGTTATACTGACAGGAAAATTTCTATTAGCAAAAATACAAAAATAAACTCATACATGTTATACTATGCAGAAATAGCTAGCAATAAGTAATATAAATGGCTACCATGTAGTGCCTTTTACCACCCAACGACAACATGCGGACGACAACGAAAGAAGTGCCTGGGTAGACTTTTAGCAATACCCAATATTCGATCTTATTTTTAGTTATAAGACCAACCAACCCAATTCCTCGAACGTAGAGTCGATCCGCTACCCGAATCTCGACCCTAATTCAAGAGCCCTGATGGGTAATGGGTTTTACCGGACCCGCTATCCAATTCATTTTAAACAATATTTTTCGATTTGAAACTTTAACCATAAATTATTTTTTAACTTATTATAAAAAAATTACAAGAAAATAATATTTTGAATTTTTTATTAGAGAAAGAATAAAATATAATTTTATTGTCTAAGTTTAGATTTGAAAATCGAAAAAAAAAGTTTAAATAAAGTGGAGGAAGTATTATAACTTTTCAGCGATTTTTATTATTTTTAGATTACATGTGCTAAGTAATACTTATCATTAAAAGAGTGAAATATACTTTATATTAGATTAAAAGTATATAAATGCAATAGATCAGAGTTAATACAAAATTAAAAGAATAAATAAGTTATATTTAAATATTTATGCATATGGGTAGGATTCAAGCTTGGGTTTATCATAACCGCACGGCCGGGTAAAATCTGGTAAACTTGACCAAAACCCAACTGTGAAAAAAAACCCGATCCGCCGCTCTGGTTTTATAAATTATCATCCCTACTTAAATAGTAGGTTAGAGTCTCACATAATTAACTAATCCTTTGAATACTGATCATTTAATAGCTTCATGGTATCTGACTTGAAATTTCAGGAAGAGGTCCAATTTCTATATTTGATATTTGTTACTATTTGTAACCGGTTAATTTTAAAAAGTAATCATTTGAAATAAATTCGTACCAAATTACCCAAATCATTTTACAAAAGAACATGTACTATTAACCCCCCCCCTCCTCCGCCGCCAATGGCTGCCACTTACCTCTCCTCCTCCAATCCACCATTAGCACGACCAAATCTTCCAAAAATCCCATCCCCATAGTTTCATGTATTTCCATTTCAAGACCAAGAAGACCCAACTTCAGAAAAAACTACCTTCGACCCAAACTCCTCAAAACCATTTCAACATCTCCTTCACAAATTCCTGATGTTACCCTTTTTCTTCCTCCACAAACAGATTCAAGCTTGCCCACAATTGACCAATTTCAAGAAAAAGTCAATGAGGTGAAAATTCAAGAATTTGACCAATTTGGAGCATCTGTTGAAATTGATAGTGGTAAAGTTGGTATGTTTACTAAAAATTCGTTCATGAAATTTGGGTTGTGGTTAGTTGGTGCATTTGTTTTTCAAACTGTTTGTGCTATTTGGGTATTTAAGGGAAATTATCAGAGTGTGGATAATGAACTTGAAATGGGTGTTAATGGAGAAAGGAATTCAAGAATGAATAATATTGTGAATGGAAATGTGATATTAGGTACAATTGATGAACCAATGCAGAAGAAAATTGAGGAAATAAGGGTAATGGCTCGGGAGGCGAGGGATAGGGAGAGGTTGGAACGGGAGGAGAATGGATTGGATGGTAACGAGAGTGATTTTGAGGACGATGAGGAGGAAGGTTTTGGGAAAAGTGGGATTGAGAAGGAGGTGAATGAGAGGTTAAATAAGTTAAAGGAGAAGTTGGAAAAGAATCGAGATAAGATTCCGAAGAGACTTGAGAACTTGAAAGGAGATAGTGTGATGGAAGGAAAGGAAAAGAACGGTCTGGCCTCGAATCTAGGAAATGAAGCTTTGATTTTCAAAAAGAGATATAAGTATAAGGGGTCATTCAGTAACGAGATGGATAGACCAAAGGGATTTAGTGTGCCGAGTGAAAAAGACCATAATAAAGTGGAGGAAAATAGCTTAAATTCTGAAAATGAGGTGAGTGGAAGTGATCTTGCCGATGGTTCTAATATATTGGATGACGATCTAAGGCTAAAGTTGGATATTCCTGATAGTAATATGAGAAATATTTCGAATGACACAGAGAGGAGGCGACAGGGGAGGAATATAGATGTGGCAGAGCATAAACCTCCCAAAGGTTAGCTTCCTTCCCCTTGATTTTAATAAACTGTTCCCATAATGACTCCTAGTACTTCAACTTGTATACTAAATTGAATTTGTCTGAGCTTTAAACTATTTTGTTTGCGAAATTACACTTTCTTTTCTACCGGATGTTATCCCATTTCTGTTTCTGTCCTTCAAGTCTGTACATTTATCATCCGTATCCCTCCAATAGATTTGCAATCTTGTTGCTGCACCGCACAAATTATTTATGTTGTCAACATATAGTGCAGGATAGAAACAATGACGGTCCAGTAGCTGTAACATCGGACTCCAGGGATCCAAGCATTTTGAAGGCAAGTGAAGTAACCAATTATCAAAACAGGACGAGTAGTGGTAATAGTCTTGGAGGTAGACAACAACTTAAACAATCAGGGAGCTCCAAGAAGCCACATACTGGGAGTGAGTGGTGGGAGAAACTTCCTTATGTCCTTGTACGTATTATATTAATAATTAAATCGTTTGGTTCTTGTTTTCTATTCTTTATCGATTTCTCTAATATGGTCAATAAACCATAAATCAGATTTTCTGGTAAACTATTTCAGCGGTTCTATCTCTTCTATTGCAATTTCAAGAAGAGTTTGTTGTTCGGTTGAGTGAATTTATTAAAGAGCTATAATGATAATGAAAAAATTCGATATACTCCGTATTTTGTATTGATGGACTTGCAATGGTAAGCTTGAAAAAACAGGCATATGGTAATTTGATACAGATCATTAGGATTCTTTTACATTTCGTCTCATTAGAATCTTCCATATAGCCCCATATAGCCATAGTCCTATTTGTTGGTGCAATTAGAAACTGATTTCCTCTATTTCTAAGACTAAGAAAGTTTATTAAAATCAGAAATCAATGGACTACACTTTCTTTGTTATATGATTCTACATGTAGAAACTTCGATTGTCCTGGAATGATTGTTGTGTAGGGTTTTCAGTAAATTTTACGTACTGTGTTTGAATGTTATTCTAGGTGATCCTCATGCAGCAAGGTGATGATGGTGATAAAGTACGTGGACTATACACTTTAAAGAGCGGTTCAGGTGGGGAGAGTGAATTGTCCCATATTGTCGCGTTCCAAGACCGTGGTGATGCCACCAATTTCTGTTATCTCCTGCAGTTATATTTTGAAGATCTGGGAGATTTTAGCATTGATGTGATTCCTTTATCCATGAAAGTGAGATCTCTATCTAATAGTCATGTATTTCATATGATTGACCATAACGTGGCATGCTATCAGTGTTTTACGTGGTTCTGAAGTCACATAAAAATGCATAAATTGTCATGTGACTATATAAGGCCAGTTCTAGTTCGTTTTGTCAGTTCTTTAAACTTTAGCTTCATCATTGTTGTATGTTACATTGCGGAAAATTGTTTTTTGAGACATCTGTGCAATAACTTTAGGTGCATGAATAAGTACGCCCACTCTGATTGAAATCTATTTTGATAATCAACAACCATGGATGTTGCTCGTGTCCTTTCAGGAGCTCAAGGAAGCCATGAAATCAAATACCAAAAGGGTAATTGTTGTAAAGAAGGGTCAACTTCAGCTTTTTGCTGGTCAGCCAATATCAGATGTTGAGATGGCTCTACGATCTTTAATGGAGCAAGACTGAACTTCCCAAGTCACAGAACACTGGGTTTGTCAGGATCTGTGGGATGAAGAAGCAGAAGTTTTGTATCAACCTGCCTTCTGGATGCATCGATCAGTCAGAGCTTATGTTGCAATTTTGTTTTCTTTCATGCATGTCCCCATTAAGATAATTGCATTCAATTTTGTGCACTCTTGATAATATAAATGGAAAAATTCATTCTTGTAGGAGGTCGTAACTCATATGGTTCGACCACATGGTTAGCTTAGAGCAAAATAAGCACTTGTAATGAGGCTTCCATAGAAGATGAACTCTTTTTGCTTGGTAGGACAAAATTTGGGATTCAGGACTGCCAATTTCTGGCATTTTACAGACAGGATTTCATTTGATTTATTTTGGTTTTTATCTAGATGATCATTCTGGGGGAACTATCCTAGTAGCATATGAGTTGTTGGATTAAAATTTATGTGATCCAGCGGCCTAATTTATGTTCCGGAACGAACGGAAGAAGTTTCCTATGTTAGTTGGGAGCCAAAAAAATGTTACATGTTTTATTTAGAGTCTGCTTGATTAACTCCATTCAATGCCAATATCTACGAAGGAGCTTATGAACCTTGAATCAAACCTGAGAAAACAAACTATGAGCCACAAAGATAATACTCCCTTCAATCTAAAATAATTGATTTTTTAACATATCGAGGTAAATTTTTAATTACTCTTTAATTATATTATTAAAAAAATTAAAAAATTAATATTATGAAAGTTTTTTAAGAGATGAATCCAATTATATAAATTCTATATTTTTAAAATAACGCAGAATTAATAATCACTGCTAAAGCTTTTTAATTTTTAAAAAGTTTCAAACGGCCAATTGAGACGGACGGTAATTAGCCATCAAACTCGTTGATCTTTGAGTAAAAGAAGAGCACTTATAAGAGCTTCAGAAAGACTATTAGCCATGTCAAAGTCGATTTGTTTGGAACTCTAAGAGCATTTATATCACTTTCCCTAAAAAAAGTTCTTAAAATTCACTCAAACAATTATTTTTTATTTTTAGGATCAATGTTTTATGTATGTTCTTCACTTTAAACTTGAAAAATGAATATTTCAAATATTTCAATACAAATTTAGGATAAAATTAAATTTTAAAAAGAATAAAATACTCCTTAATATATTTATATAATTGAAAAATTAGAAAAAAATAAAGGGAGAAAAAAATCATTGCAAAATAGGAAAAGTATAAATTTAGAGGGTGAATAGAATAAGTGAATAATTTTATATGGGTCCAATCTGTTTTAGAAAAACTGAAAAAATAATAATTTTTCATTTTTAGTGATTTCAATTCCTATAACTTTTAGGAAATTTATTACGGAAGTATCATGTTGTCGAGACATGGTCGGGACGAACTTCTCCCGAACTCCTACTGACACTACTCATCGGAAGATCGGGACATAGGTCGGGACCTATAACTCCCGACCATGTCCCGACAACGTGATACTTCCGTAATAGAATTTGATGTACATGCTCTAATACGGTTGCTTTATTTTTATCGATTAACGGTTGTGTATTCTTCCATCAGGATTGTATGCAATTGTCCACAATGTTTTGTCAGTTGTTTTGACACCAATACAAATTTTAATGCTAGATTTCCTGCAATGTTTATGACAAATAATCCGTTGATAAGATGTTTGTAGAACAAAAGTTGATTATGCCTTCCAAAAATGTTGTAGTTGTTATAGTGTCCTTGACTGAAGTTTGTGCTTGTTGCATTAAGTATTAACTGTTCTTTGGTTGAATTATTTTTTACACAAGGCTGACTTCCACTCTTTAGTGAGTGAGATTGAATTTGCAAAAATTGCTACTTGATTGAAAGAGCTTGAGTTGAAGACAATCTGGTTCTATCCAACCAAATTCTCCACAAAGTACCAACAACAACAAAGAGTTCGTTTTCTTATATATATAATTTTTGAAAATTAAGTTGGATAAAGATATAGAAAGATTAGTGTTTTGAGACATAAGATTGTGAAGATTTAATGTGCTCCAAATGGAATTTGCATGATTGCACACAGTTAAGGAACAAACGTGAGGTAGTTTCTTCATCACATTGACAAAGATAACAAAATGTATTAATCTGGATTTTAGTATTTTTTTGAGAGATTATAATTGGTTGGTAATTTGTGAAGCAACAATCTCCAAATTAATACTACTAGGATGTAAAATCAACTTATAAGTTAATTTGATCAAAATGAAGTGTTTGAATATCACTTAATTTATAAGTAATTGTAACTTAAAAAAAAACAATTAAAGGAAGATCCAACTACCAAGAACAAAATTCTCTATAGATATAGTTTCGCTCAATTATTATCCCTTAGTACTCAAGCTTCGATTAAACTTATTTTCAAGACAAAATTATATGTATATCTTGAAAATAATTTTGAAAAATAGGTGTTGGATGCCTTAAAAATATATTGTACTCAAGTTCCCAACACAAATAATTCTCACAACAATTACAATTCAAATCATCCAAATTGTGAACTTTTAGCTTCCAAAGTAGATTTCACAAAATCTTGTTCATGCATTAAATCTCATCATTACTTCTTCCATGAGTGACACTTGTCATATTCTCTTCTCTTTTCTATATATGTGGAAATAGCACACTTCTCCACCTCCAACTTCTTCTCTACTGATTTCAATTACCCAAGAACATCTTCATCCTTTTCGTCTTCTTACACACAAAAGTTACCTTTTCAACTCCTATTAAAAACTACATTTCATAAATCTTTGTCTTTCAAAAAGTCAATTAAAATATTATTCTCCGGCCTCAATTCTATTCGATCATTTAAAGAATTTATTAAGAAAATTATTGATTGTACAATTTTTAAGGAGAGAAAAGAATATCAACCAATGTAGTTAATATTATGAGACAATACAAACTTCAACGCAAAAAATTACATTTGGTGAAATAAAACAATTACTTATAAATGAAAAAAATTTTTGCTGGGATTGACGATTTAAATCGAGATGCAGTGGTGATTATAATCCATGAATTCCTAAACTCATTCCAACAATAGATTAGTTTTAGGACTTGATAGACAATGATGGATTATTCCTATGAATAATCAACAAGTTATTCAAAATAGAATCACTTGTATCAGTCTTTAATCAGACACTCATTGATGATGGATACTATACAAAAAATTAAGTTCAAAAACTATGTCAATTCCCCAGACGCATCTTGCAATCCTCCCTCTCCGTGTTCAAGTATGAAAACATGGAAGAGTATTCCTCTTTCTTTCTCATGTCACCGATGATATGAATTTAGTCATGGCAGAAGGTCCACTCAACATGCATGCAACTCTTTTAGTTCTTGATTACTAGAGACCTAATAATTGTTTTGAGACATTTCAAATCAACTTTGCAAATATTTATGTACAAATCCATCTCATCCCAAATGAATACTTTGATCATGTAAATCTTCACAACATCATTCAAGCTCTAGGAGATGTACAAAATGTAGAATGGCATGCACCTAATGTTGTCAACTGAGAATTTATCAGTACAAATTCGACCTCTCTCCATGAACCTCGATACTGTACCTATATTTAGACGCGGCAGGTCGAGGTTCGCACTGCCTCAAGCAAATTCCCGACTCGTTAGTCCATTTCGTGTTCGGCCCACTTTCTGCCGCCCACTTACTAATAAGTGGCAGTTGATTTTAGCAAAAAACGCTCATCCCGGCACACGCTCGCTACGCATGAATATCAATCAAGACACTGCTAGTGGTTCGTTAACGAAGGACGCCAAGTAATAAACCGACCGCCCGCATTATGCTTTTAAGTTGGATTCACGCCGTTTTATTAAAGAACGTCCGTCAGTGAATCGACGCCGGTTGTACCGTCATATAACCGGACGCCCGTAACTAGTCTTTATTTAAACATTGGAGTAATATAGTTGTTATTAGCGGATCGCCTCGATCACACCGGATGTCTGCTCACAAAAAACTAGCCGTTTTTTTTCCTCCTATAAATAAAGAACCACTACATTATTTCATTCATCACATCAAATATCATCATTGGTTCATTTCTTTGCATAATATATATCATTTTTGGTTGTTACTACTTCAATTATAAAAGTTCTATATGTTCAAATTGATGTGATTCTATCTATGAACAAATTATTTGATCAAGAGTTTCAAATGAATTAGCATCATCATCTTCCCTCGTTTAAGTTGCAATGAATATTGATACAAGCATTCCATCCAATTACTTTTACTCTCAAATATCCAAGATATGATGTAGAAGCAAGAATTGGTGGTTCTTTGCTTTTTTATTTCTTTTTATGAATAAACTTGGTTTATTTTGCTCTATGGATAGGATATTTATGATTTTATTTTTATTTTTGCATGTGATGTTAAAACTGATCCCATGTTTGAAGTGCTTATGAATTTGTTGAATTTCGATTTAGATATTTGTGGTTTATTTTATGAATGTGCGTGGTTTATTTTTTATTTGCCATTAATGTAAATGGTGTGTGACTATATTCGGTAGACATTGTGAGGCCTATCCACTCGGATCGCTCTAGATATGAAAAAATCTGCAGAGTTTGTTATAGATGTCGTGGTACTGGACATAACAATACTAATTGTATTGTTCAAGAAACAAGAAACATGATCAATTACCGAAGCAGACTTAAGAATGCTATTTTCGATGTTAACCTACACTTCCATACCTCTAAGGATTTCCAGTTTACAACCCACAAATTGGGTGGTCTTGTGCGTATACTCAATGGAAAACGCAATAAAGACTATCAGAGCACCAATTTGAACGACACGGATAATCTAATTAACCACCACTTCAGTTCTGACAGTTCTACCTCCAACAAACATAGAAACCCAATAACACAAGCAACTATAGAAAGTAATTTGATACCATTTTTAATAACGAACGACAAATGTAAACCCACAGAGAACCCCAACCGATTCTTCACAAAATACCCACCCAAATATACATATAAAAATTGTATCTTACCAATACCCTAATCCTAACCCAAACTTTAACCCTAACTCTAACCCAGATGACCAAATTTCCAACTTTATCCTCAACAATGATGACCCCTACAACCCATTCTTGGACCAAGCCACTGAACCTCAATCACCAACTGATACATATAACATATCGACATTCTACTTATCAAACCACCATCCCTCGGTGGTGCCATTTGACCACTAAGCTTCTCTGAAGATAAAGGATACAACCCAAAACATGCAAACTTCCAACGACACAGAACCACTCATAGAACAAGACCTTATAGACCGGTTGGGGAGCGTATCAGGTACAATGGATAGCCGATAGGTCATTCAGAACAATACCTACACCCGCCTACAAAATATAATGCAGATGTAAAACGGAACGGGCTCTCACGAATTTTTTGACGACGACACTCATACCGCTGGCCTCCCTCACCCGCATTTGCCGCCTCATAGATAATAGGGATCCTGTGCCTAAACACAAAATGGGGCCCCATTTTATTTAATGTTTTGATTAATTTTTTTACAGCCTATTAAATATATTTTATTTTAGTAATATTTTTTTTCAATAATAATATAAAAAAGTAAAAAACCGTATAAACATAAAAATAAGTTTCATTTAAAATACTCTTCCGAACATTCATTTGACTTTTTTTTTTGCCAAAGAAAAGGATTCATTTAAAATGTATTACCTTATTATTGTGAAATGTGAACCCTAACGTTCCTTACAAATCTTATAATAATAGATTAATATATTGAATCAAGGATTATCAAGAAGAGTAGGAGAAGTAAACTTATTAGGATTTTGAAATTATTCAATAATTGATTTGGGTATTTTATAATCCTATTTAACTAATAAGCAAATATATTTATGACTAAATTGATATCTTTCAGTATTCCAACATTATTAATCACTAGACTAATAGATTGGTAATTGTTAAGTTAACGTTATTCCATATAGAAGTTATACGCAAATAATGAGTTTTCAATATATTGAACAATGTCACCAATTTTATCTAATAAGTTAAATAAAAAACAAGGACCCTTTTTTGAGATGGGGCCTCTGCAGGCACACCACTTACATGCTAAACAACGGTCTCCACCTACTGCACATACTAAACAACGGCCCTCTCTAATTGCTTCGACCAATGTATTCATACAAAGATATTTAAACTCAAAATCGGGGGCGTAATAATACCCCGAATAAAAAGGGAATTGATTCAGGGTCAATTTTGTAACAAACAAATAGAAAATCCTATTTGTATAGTACCTCGTAAAAAGTCTTTTTGTGTCGACTGAATTAATCATTTTTTGTTTCTCGAAAAGCGGATTATGTTTCAAGTAAAGAAATATGTCATGTTATACGAAGTCTATCTATCATAAGATAGACTTTAATGGTATCAGAACATAACCATCGGGGCGGCGCGACCTAAAAAGATTAAACATATTTGCCCAAATTTAGCAATTAAAAATAAAGTTCATGGGCGGATATTTACTATTTCCAATTCTATTTCCATTTCTAATTGCAGATTAGCTCACGCTTTATCAACAGATGAATAGAGTTTCGATATTATCTAATTATCCCGAATTCGTGAATCGTTAATTCACTACGGAAGAGGAGTACCGTCACTCATTTTGAAATCATCAAAAAATTTGTATCCATGGATTTCATTGTCTTCACCACTTCTTATTCAATGATTAGGTCTTAATTCTACATGGAATATCCTCAAGACAATCCGAAAAGTTAGTATGTCGAGAATATCGATTCGAAAGAAATACAACTTGCAGAGCAAATGATACCCTTACATGATAATCAATTATGGGATTATGTTACAAGACAATCTTCAACAACCTCAGTGGAAACATCAATTGAAATCTCACACAAGTTTGCTTCAATTTCTCTGCTCACAAGTGATCATTACCAATGTACACTATCCATCCTTGAAGGAAATAGGCAAGGCAACCAATCAATGGTACTAAACATGGAAACCAAGTCTACCAACCTGGGCCTCATAAGAATCTAAACTTCACACAATCTCCAAGAAATTCAGCAAATGCTGAATCAACCCATTGATTTCAATTTCCCATCCGAGCCAATCAAGCCAAAGTTCAAAGCTTTAACACCAATAATCCTCTACCTCGATGTCAATAGAACCACAACTTTTGAAGTTAGCGACCCTCAAATCGATGATAATGCTAATCTCTTAGGCAAAAAGAGGAAAATATATAAGAGACTTCATAGCCATTTATCTCGATAACTCGTAATCCCTAACAAAAAGATCTATATTCAGAAGATTCCAAAGGACACGTGACGAAGAATGCATTTAGTCCGATTCAAGTATCACAAGCATCTGTGCATTGGAGACTACTAGGTTTAGGTCTAATGCGGTTCATAAATGACACACTATCGTAATTTATATTCAAACAATTCAATACAATATTTACATTAAAAAAACTATTAATATGCTCTGCTTCTTGGGGGTCAACTCTGGGTCTAGAATTACTCGTCATAAAAAAAAATCACCATACTTGGTCGCTATAACAAACGTCATGTCCACTGATATAAATAAAGCAGCTCTATCGCCAATATCTAAGCCCACGTAATACGGTAGATAATAACGAAAGTTCTTTGTCTCCTTCTCGAGGCCGACACGTGTTACCAAGGACCTTTATATTCTCTTATAAATACCATTCATTTATTCCTTTCATGTAACGTTTTTCTTACACATAAACACTAAGTCTAATCTTCTCTGATAAATTCTAACTTTATCATCGAATGATCATGACGACTTCGTCGCGACTCCAAAATTCTGAGTTAATATCGAGACCTCGAGCAACATGGAATCCAAGATATCTAACAAACCAGGGTCACACTGGGAGCTCAGAGCGGATTGGCGGTGGCTCAGGACGCGACCATACCGACTCGCTAACTCTTCCAAAAAAGCGTCAATCAAAGCCCCTCGCACAAGACTTCGAAAGCGGGGCTTAGGCCGACATTTTAGATCCTCACCCAACAAAGTCGAACTAAGGAAAACGGACGCTGGTGAGAAAGAGACTCGCCTAATCCAAGAAGCCGCCACCAAAATCGGCCACACCGGCGCTGCCTAGGAACTTGCATCCCCTTCATCGCACTACGCGAAATGTTCACAAACATTCTGAGCGACACCGCCAAGTGACACCTGCAAATCGTGCTGTCCATATTAACCATTGTCGCCCGACAATGAATCTAATACGCACTATGCCCTCGAAGCGTAGACCATACCAAGTACATGTCGACAATGCATATTCCGACAACTCACACAACCGAGAGATCGAACTATCGATCCGGTTATGATTTAACCCTGCATTAAAGATCCCAAAGGTCCCCTATTGGGGTGGAAAACCGACGAGGCGACAGTGGAAAATGGGTCGTGAGTTATGAAAGGTCCCTCTCAGCGAGCACCTTCCATCCGCCAGACAGCTGCACAAGCCAAGACCCGCTGCCAAGCTTTCCTTGCCTGGGGACGTGATGGGAAATAAGAAGAATGCCGAAGCATAAAACATAGTTGGATGAACTAAGATTATCGCTCAAAGGCATCGCCTCGTCGAGGAACAAGCATACGCACTGATGCCATTTTCTAGTCGACAGAACGCCGCCATGCCTGTGGATTCGTATTTTCCAAATTCAAACTTTCACGGATGGAGAATTCGGGCAATCATCTTAAATCTTTTGATTTCCAACTATCTTTCATGAAATACGACGAGGCATACTAAAGGTATTCCAAGCAAATTGTCAGACAAAGCCATGGTTTCACAAGTTGCCATCCCATCTCCATCAATCGCCGCGCATATACGATCTGCTCACGGACAATGCTTCGAGGCTTCCATAGCGGCCGATGCAGACGGTAGAACCTCTACGGAAATACAACAAAAACCGGGGGAGACGTTGAGAAGTTTCGCCACCAGATTTGAAGAGCATGGGCCACCAATATCCCGACACCAACTTAAAAAGTGACAATGATCTCTTTACCTTTTTCACCTGACAAGATACGGCCCTCCTCAAGAGAAATTAACGCTGGGAACCACCTAACAAATTTAAAATTAGTTATCTAAAACTTGTCATTCAATATATCAAGTTAAGAGCGGTTTCTTTCTCGAGGAATACTATTTAAAGGGAGGGGGTCGGGCGGAAGCATTTAACTACATAAAAAAAATCTCCAAAAGGACTCGAAGCCAGGACGCTTCCAAAATCCTGCGAGGTGAAACTTTCGACGATAAAAGATACTTCCTAGACTTCAATAAAATAAAATCCTCCGAATCGGGAGTGGACTATAGTTAAGTAATTACCACAAAGATCATGGCCACGACACCGAATTTAATGTCGCATCACAAAGCGTATATCGAAAAATTAATCTCGCCGAGGTACCGGTGGAGTTTCAGGAAAATGTACTACGGCAGCCTCGCAAAGAAAGAGAAAGTGACGCCTCGGCGCGACGTCCGCATTAAAGATCGCGATAATACCCCTCGCATATCAGAAGTGGCGTATTAATTACTGGAGGTATACGGAAAGTGGGACACTCTCTAACACTGAAGAAAGCATGCGAGTCACGCCTCGCTGCTCCGGTGTGACTAAGCGAAGAAGGTCTCGGGCCGTGGAAGAAGAGGTGGCCTGTATACATATTTAATAGCATATGAAGCCACGCCTTTCATGGTGAGTCATACCCTTTTAATCGACAAATTTGTGTTTTCTATTGTCAACACCGCAAGAAAGTTTTAAAGATATTTTCAATAATACGCCATCAAAGTAAATTTGTGTTTTCTATTGTCATCACCGCAAAGAAGCTCAAGGCATATTTTGAATCGCATCCCATCAAAGTACGACGGTCAACCCATTAAGACATTTATTATCATTTCATTCTCTTTAACATCAAGCCGACGCGACTTAAGTCACTGCCAAATAATCCACGCATTAAATTATCCACCTATTTTCTTAAAAAATTCCCCTAAAAATACTCAATTTACAACAAAATTAATCCATTCCCCATTATAAATGTCCAAATCACCATTTCATGTTCGCCACAACACCACCGAAATGGAAATGAGTGACAACGATAGAAGCAGCAGCGAACTCCGAGCACTCGATTGCAATTTGTCAGCTTTATGTGAACACATTCAAATCCAAGGATTCAATAATGGAGCATTCTCTGACGTCATCGTCCACGCTATGGGCTCCCATTATTCCCTCCATCGCCTCCTTCTCTCTCGCAGCTCTTATTTCAGGTCTTATTATTCCTTTTAATTCACGTTTTCGTTTTTCCACATTAAGTTAAGTTGGGTCCGTACTAAAACCAATTGTATTCTATCGAGAAACAGAACTGACTAATCGTATTCTAAGTTGGGTCCGTACTAAAACCAATCGTATTCCCTTCCCTGCCCCAATTGTGGACGAAATCGAAATTCTGATACCAAGTCAAAAGTCATAGTTTGCTTTTGCATATTCAATGTGGACGAGTCTTCCAATAATAAATTACTCCCTTCATCCCATAAAAGATCGTCTACTTTTACTTTATTTAAAAAAGATTGTCCAGTTTGTTTATCAATTGTTGGTATTAACAAAATTTGCAGCCTTAATTGATATACATAATTTGATTAGAATCAAAATTAGCATGTTAATAATTAAATAAGTTGAAATGCTATGTTTTGATACTTTTTTATCGGGTATTATGCAACATATACAAATATATTTGAGTTCAAATTTAAAAAGTCAATAATCAAAATTCAAAACTAATTAGATGATCTTTTTGAAATGAAAGGAATCAAAATTCAAAATTAATTAGATGATCTTTTTGAAATGAAAGGAGTATTTTGTTATTTAGCTTTTAGCTTATTAGTGAATGAATCTTTTAATTTTTTGTACATTTTATTAATATATTTCAAACATTATATAATTAGTGTAGAAAGTTTTGACAGACATTATTAGGCGAATTATATGTTTTCGCGCATCGATAATTGGGGTAGTAATTCAGTGTTTCAGCTGAACTGCTGTGGACACATAAGGGACCGTGTAAGAGCCGCTTTTATAATTCAGTAGTAGGGGAATTGGTAGTCAAATTAGAAATCCGTTCTTCTAGTTATTTACACAAGAAGATATGAAAAGTTTAAATTGATATGGACTATCTTGATTGATGCTTTCTGAATTTTACTAGTTTCTTAAGTTGTAAGAATTGCCTTCCCTTTCCATTATCTATTAAGATTAGCTGGGTTGAAACCGTTTGATTATATATTCATGTACCAGGGCCTATGTCATGTGCATTCTCTCATGTTTTACTCATTTATCTATCGTCTAATGTGTGTGGCTGTCTGCAGGAATATGCTCCAGGGGCCTTGGAGAGAAGCTAATGCTCCAATATTGACCTTGCACATTGATGACGACAATGTAAATGGCGAGGCAATTGAAATAGCTTTGGCTTATCTTTATGGTCATCATCCAAAACTCAATGACAATAATGCTTTCCGTGTCCTTGCTGCTGCTTCTTTTCTGGATCTTCAGGTAGCTTCTGGTTACCTTGCTCATACTTTTGAGTTTTTTTTTTATTAAAGATCATTTGCTAATTCATCAGAAATACTGATAAGAGTGCAAGAAATGCTGGTTATTGGTTCAAAGTTAAGAGTACCAAGAAATGCTGTCTGTTTCCTTCTGCGTTCCTGATATATATCTCAGTATCATGTACTTAGTGATTGTATCAGTCTACCTTAACAAGTTACGTTAGTCGAGATATACGACTTGTCTCTCATTTGTCCCTGCTATAAATATTTTAGCTATTCCTTTTTTTTTTTGGTAGACTAACTTTTATTAATCAGATTCTACTTCACATTTTCTTCTGGTTCTGATTAATCAAATTTTTGGTGTAACCTCGTATTGTTCACATGTTTGATGCAGGATTTGTGTGATATGCACAGATTTCATAATTTCTGAGTTGTGGACTTCAAACTTCTTAGGATACCAGGTTTGAGGCTGGTCATTTCTAGAGATGCTGCATCTTAGTTATCTGAAATTGAAAAGCGGAGCTCTATTATTTTCTGTAACTAAAGGTATTACTTCTGATTTAGATGTTTGCGGAGAGTCAAGATTATGGTAAACATGGAGAACGTGTCAGAAGTGCTTGCTGGGGCTACCTATGTCAAAGTGGTGCAGTGGAGTTGAAAGAGGTGAGCCTTCAAAAAGACACTGCTGTGAACTTAAGAATACTATTTTTCTGTTAATTTTTCTTGTAAATATGAAGTGCCTCGTTTAAATTTATCTGAAAGTACTTCTTTAATATCACATTTTCAGTTTACCATCACAAACTCTGTGAACCATGTTCCGTGTTCTTTTCTTCTGCCTTAAAACTTGAGTATTCTTGTGGCAATGTTTGTTCCAAGGGATGGCCACCAGAAATTCAACAGCTGTATATTTTGCAAGTTGAGTGAGTAGAAAGCTCTCGTTTACTGAAGCAAAAGGCTGAACCATAGTCACAAGATTTGGTCATACTCAACATCTAGCGAACTCCGAATGGGTACAGTTGCCTGAATTGGGACCCTATTCGGTCTTGGGACGGTGAATCATATCCATCCGCACCAGGGAAGAAATAACAAAGATGAAAGAGAAACATAGTTCATTTGAGGGATAAAACATGGCGCTATAGCTCTTTGTGGTGGTAGTGGTGGGAAGACTATTGAGTTGTATTAACAGCAAGAGAAAGGGACATTGATTTTATGATGTTGGGTAACATCAGAGCCTAGGAAAAAGCAAGATTGATTTGTTTTTGCTAATTTTTCTACCACGATTTTTCTTTTTGACCTCTTACTAGAACTATTTTAAGCAATCAACTAACACTGTAACTGCCAAGTGGCAACCAACAGTTGGTTGGGTATTCTTGTCAAGACAATATGATGTTGATATGCTCTTAGCATCTTAGCTTACATAGAATAAGGAGTAATGCATTATAAATGGTTTAAGGAATATTGCTGGAAGGTGCATCTAACCATATAATTTCTATAAATATAATAATACATATTTGTATATATCAGAATATGTCTGTGTAATATCAAGTTGGAACTTTTTTCTATTCTATTATTTCATACGATATCAAAGATTTTATTAAATTAGTTTATTTCTTCAATTTAACTTGTTCATCCAGATTCCAGACATGTTGATTTTGTTTATTTTTTGACAATCAATTTTTTTCTTGATGTCATCATGTTTTGCTGGAATCGTTACTGTCTTGTTAGTTGCATATATCTAATCAATCTTCTCTACCAAATATAATCCTGGCATATGTATTTTAGGATCTCAGTTCTATTTTGATTTTTTTAATTCCCCATCTTTTATTACGCTATGATGGTGTCCAGGTCATGTGGATTGTGGAGTCAAAGACTTTATATGTTGGTGTTTGTTAATTCCCCATTTGTTATTATGCTTCTTATCTATTGTGAAGTAGTTGGTAGTTGTTTCCCTTTATCTTGGGTCAATTCGGAAATAACTTCTTTGTTATCACAGGGGCCCTACCCTGATTAGGAGGGAGCCTCTTTAGAGATATCGGGGCATATTGTATGTTGTATGATGTATGTATGTGAATACCCTACCAAGGACGTTCTAACTAAGCTAATCGATGTCAGGTGCTTCCAAAACTTTCCTCCCAGACTTTGCTTGCCTTGTTGACCTCTGATGAATTATGGGTGCCTAGTGAAGAAAAAAGGTAAAAGATACCAAGTTGTTTTTTCGTTTTTTTTTTCTTTTTTAAGTTAGGGGTTCGAACTCTAGTATTTGGCTTATCTGGTGTCTTCTTTTGAATGAAAAGGTTTGAACTAGCTTTGTACAGTCTCCTTTCAAAAGATACTATTTCTGATGGCGAACATGATGATCAGAAAATTTCTAGTTCTGAAATGGAAATGAACTCTCAACATGATGCTACTAATGGAAAGGGACAAAATATGGCTGATGAAGGGCCTAGCAAAAAGCTTGAGGCAGTATTAGGTCATGGGACTTCGAAAGTCGAAACCGGTAGCTCTGACTTGGCACATAATAGGTCGCAAAAATATACAGATGATTCTGTTGATTCCATTGCTTATGAGTTGAACTGCAGAGAAAATTCGCTGGATGCAGTATGTTCTCAGTCAAACCTGGGATCAGAATACGGTTGCAACATTGGACAAACTTCATCAATTAAACCATTTTCCTGTTCAAGTGAAATTCAAAACATGAGTTCTCACAGGGTTGGTGCAAGTACTTTGGGGGGAAATATTTTGCCTGTGGAAGGGCCATCTCAAGAAGATGCTTACCATCAATTGAATAATTACAGCTGGTTACCTGGTGAGCATGGGCATTGTGTATCTATGAGTTCTTCCAGGGATGTGCTCATGTCCAATGAATGGGGAAGCTGTAGTATGCCGTCTCTATCATGGGGTGGAAGAGTTGTATGTCATAGGGACGTGAAGGCTAGCCTAAAAGGGCTAATGAGGATGAACAAAGATGATCATGATACCTTTATCAACATATTTGAAGCGGGCTCTCTTTTATATTGTAACATGTCTTTTGAGTCCCTTCTAAATGTGAGAAATCAGCTTGAGGAGATGGGGTTTCCCTGTAAAGCTGTTAATGATGGGCTATGGCTGCAGGTTCGGAAGTAAGACCTTAAGTGTTCTTCTCTTAATTAAATTGCATCATAAATCTTTATAGTGCATATGCATCTAATAAAGGCTAGATGTTCTTTTCCCTTGTAGTAATTTCAGCATAAGGAGTTCACTGAACATTTAGGTAGAATTACACGTACTGGTCCGTGTGAATATAAATGCATCCATATATTTCAACCGAATAAATTTTGTTAACTTTCTCTCGGTCGATTGCCTTTCCTAGGATAATTCTGTAAATTAAGAAAAAATATATATTCCTGTGAATTGGTTTAGAGGAGTCTTGTGCAGTGATTGAACTCATTGAAGATCCTGCATGGAAGTCTACAATTCATACCTCTTCAATCATCTCTATACTGTTGTTTGGATGGCAAGCAATCTTGGTTACTATAATAACCTTGCAAAGTTGTGACTTGGTCCCGACTCCCGAAACTCTTCTTAGTCCAAGATTGTCATGTGCTAGTAAAATGTGTGCCTGCAGGGTCATGTACAGTGAGGACGTGTCTCTCCTACTTCATCATCTTTTTCCCCCTGGGGCAATAGCAGTAGAATCCCCAGCAACATTTACTTGTCATAATAGATTAGCCACTGCACCTCCTTTAGTTAGTGCTTGTATAAGCTGTCTCCTAACGGCTCTAAACTCTCCAGTGTAACGCCCTTACTTATAAGTAGCACGTTTTTTAATTATTTTTTGTTTTCCTTAGATTAAATAACAAGTTTTATGCATGTCTAACAGATGCTTTTAAGCCAGCGGGTGCAAGAGATTGGTGCCTATACGTGTCCAAATTGTCGTCTTGTAAATATGTCATGTGCTTGCAAGTCCTTTGGATATTCACGTGGAATTTCATCTAATGGAAGTTATGTGCAAGACCGTGATCGAAATAATCCATCTGATGACTATGGAAACGTCTACATTGCTAATCCTTCCCAAGGGGAAGGAAATGGCCTCTTTAGACCTGTGCGTGTTCATGTTAGGGGTGCGAATGATGGACTAGCCGAAGTTGGAAGAGGGAACACATTTGTGCCTTCAGCTGCTTGGCCTCCAACCCGATTTGTCTACTCTCGTGTACCGATAGGTATGGGCAACCGCAATACTCAGCAGTACCCTGGTAGTGATGATGTGGATAATAGAACCGAGCACAATGTCGACCTGGCTGGCGATGGATTAACAGCCTTAGTGGGTCTAAGCCAGGGAGGAAGAGTTGTTGCTAGTGGTCAATCTGAGCAGTCAGAACAAGCATATGAGGCTGATCTCCGAAACAGAATGGTGGGCTGCTCAATTACTGGGACAAGTTCCAGAGGTGTTCCTGTGCAAATGCTAGATTCACAAGATGATACCATTGGGGGTGAGTGGGAAAATATGAGTAACGGCTCCATATCACTGGACATGAGAACACCTCTCTGTCATTTTCCTCCCTTTCGCTTTGCGTAAGTTCATTCTTGTTGCATCTGCATGTCTTACTTTCAATTAATTTCGGTATATTAATGTATGTCAACGAAGTGGAAATCGATCAGGTTAGAGCTAATGGACTCGATGAATAGATGATAGTGATACTGGAAGAAACCTTTGAAAACAATTATATGCTGGTGTCAATTTCCATTCTTACTACTGTAGTTCCAAATTTCTGGTGTCGATTTCCATTTTGCTTGTTCCAAGTGTCAATTTACTTTCTCGCTAGTTTCGGATTTTTTTAAGCTGCATTTTACTTTAGAATACTTTTTTCTACTTTTATCAGTGATTGTTGTAACTGTAACTATGTCATTCAGTTACACTATCAAGGATAGGGATGCCTAATGTGTTCCATTCATATCTTGCAGCGTTCAATTTCAGGATGTGCATAGGCTTTGTGATGGCCAAGTCAAACATTCTCCTGAAGTGTTCTATGCTGGTTCTTTGTGGAAGGTACTGCAATGCAAGCCTCATCTTGATTACCTGAAGTATTCTGTTTGATATTTATTTATCCATCCTTTACTTATCTAGGCCTGATTAACCTTTCTACATATTGTTTCAGGTCAGTGTTCAGGCTTTCTGTGATGAAGATCCCCAAGGACGCCGCACTCTTGGTACCTGTTAAATGTATTATGATATTTTGACATAGAAGTATAATCCTGATATGGCTATGTGAACTACTAAATTCTATATGCAGGACTGTTCCTTCATCGTCGGAAGGCAGAGACAAACGACCCAGTAAGAAAGGTCAGCAATTATGGTTACTGAATATAGAAGCTGTCAAATTTTAATGAACTTTGTACAAAATGTGATGATATTTTGCCTGATGAAGAAAGAGCTTATTACTGGAATGGATGTTGATCTATTTTGCTGATTTGGGAGATCCAATTTGAATCTGAAACAAACATTACGCTTAGCTACTTGCATACTACAATATATATTCCCTTGATAGTGTTATTGCAATTTTTCATAAATTTATTATGCATCATGAAAGTTGCGATACTTTTCTTTGAAATTATATCAATGATATAGAGTTTCTAGTTATACAAGGGGTGAGTTATAATCTCTGTGTTTTCTTATTTACCCAAATATTATCAGTTTAAGTAGTTTGTTAATTCGTATTCAGTTGAGACTTTGAGATCCAAGCTGTTCTACTTTCTCATTTCAGGTGCATATGTATGTCGATTCGCGTGAAAAAGTTACTGCGAGATATCAGGTTTTGGCGAAGTGCACTATTAGACGTCTTTATTTTATATAAATGTGGCTACAATTATTATCTGATGTTTCCACTACTCAATTGTGTAGTTGATTTGTCCTTCGAAGAGAGAAGTAGTGGTGTTTGGAAGCGTTAAGCAAACCGGAACACTTCTACCAAAAGCTCCCAAAGGATGGGGCTGGCGTACAGCATTATTATTTGATGAACTAGGTGATCTTCTGCAGAATGGAGCACTTAGAATAGCTGCTCTTGTACAGCTTGTTTAATGCAGAGGTAAATAAAAAGGTCAATGGTTTTTACACACTTTTTTTATGATGGCACTCCACTCTGTTGTTATTTCATCCATTTTTACACTACAAATTGAGTGTCATTATAACTCATTGGAGTGTAAAATCATTGGCCAATTAAAATGCTGCCCCTACCGATATTCTCTCTCTTATTCAAAAGAATTTTTAGTCTTGTATGTAGTCTCTGTGGCTTCTTTGTTTCAGATGGTTCAATTTATTTATTTGTAACTCGAGATTAGCGGTGTACTGAAAGTAAGTCAGCAGTCAAAAGATTTTGTGTTGTAAGTAACTCTTCTAGCTTTAACTAATGTCCAAAAGCTTGCAACTTTATACATCTAGAGAATGGTGTACATATTTCTTGAGTTCTCCTGTCATGTTGTGAAATGTTATTCAATACGATAATGAGGGGACCGAGGGACTTGAAAAACTGCATGGCTGAAAGTGCAGAATGGCTTTTTAAGTACCTTCTGATTTTTTTTACTATTACTGTATATTTACATTATCGATTAATAAAGTTTAATTAATTTTGCTATTTATGCCATTCATTAATTATCTATTAAATATTTACTTTTTGATTATTTAATGTCCATCTCTTTGGGCTAAATTTTTATTAAAATGAAAGTAGTATTAAATCTAATTGTGTGCTATTGTTATAAAATATATTTAATGTTAGGGATGAAATTGGAAAACATTAGATCAAAATGCATCGAAAGTTGTGAAAATTACAATTAAAAGAAATGTTAGTTTGAATGACAAGAAAAACATAAGTGATTAGTGCTTGGTTCTCCTAACAACTGTATGTAGATTTATCATAAGAAGTCTTTAAGATTTATTGATTATGCATGTACGGTTCACTTCTATTTGTCAGAAATTAATGCAAATCATAGGATTGTTTGGAGGTTTGTTTTTTTGTTAATATTTAAGGGTTGTTATTTTTATGAATGAACTTCCTATTTTATCCCTACAACTTCAAAATTAATAACTCCAACTTGAATCCTATTCATTATATTTTCATTCCCACTCAATTTCTGAAAGATATTTTACTCCGGCTCGGGACTTAATTATTTTCTACTGCTGACCTAGACGCTTCAACCCTGACTATATTTCTTTGGCCGGTTTCGACTTCAACCATATTTTCTAGCCAAGCCACTCGATCGTATTTTCTATTTGATCATGAACTATACTTGGGCCCGTTGACCGGGATCATATTGCCCCAAGCTCAATTCTGAACCATATTTCTGCATCAAGCCACCTGCACCATATTTTCGTCAAGTTTCGATCCCTGGCCATACTTCGCCCGATTCGACCTCCCCCAACCATGTTTTCTGCCCCTGTTGACGACATTATTTTCTACCAAGCTTCAACCTCGACCTTATTTTCGGCCTGCTTCAACGGTAACATATTTTCTGCTGGACCCCCCAACCATATTTCTACCGCTCGATCGCACCTCATATATTCGGCCGAAAGTATTTAATAAGGGAAATTTGATGATCCAATAGCTAAGATTTGAGTAAGCACAATTTAAACGCCTTAAGTAAGCCTCCAATAATTTTCTCCAATCTAACAATCCTTGCATAGATTGATGATTGAGAGTTTGATTGCCCAATTATTTTCAAAAGCTACACTATGACTTCGTTCTTATAAATCTAATTCATTAAAATTCCAAACATAGTTCAAAGATGATTCCTAATGTCATTTTCCTTTAGGATGAAAACATTTAGGTGGAAATACGGTTCTGTGATAGACTTTGCTACCATTGATTGATTATTGTGCATATTGAAAAAGTGTCATGTTTTGCTCATATACGATGTCATTGACTACTCTACTTTAGAAATGTTGATGGAAAATGATGTGACCAGCTATAATCTAGTTTGCAGCCCATAATCATTATACCTAGGGCCTAGAGCCCAAGGTAAAGATTGGTATTTACATATTCTACTACCAAGGGAAGAACACACACTATTAAGTATTCTTCTTTTCCTTCTCTAAGATCGGCCCCTCTCATTAATTGCACTATATATATCCTCACCAACTACAAATGAGGTAATGCTATTGTACTTACTCACACCTACCTACAACACTATCCGTTACTAACTTAAGCATCGGCCGTTGGGCCGACCACACTTTCGCGCATTTAATTTTGATACCACACCAAACCATCCATCCAAGATTTATCCCCGCACAACATCTGATTCGACATTCAATCCACAGATTCGAATTCTGCTGAACCACCTCACTACCTGTGACGTAAGATATCCACTCGCCAAACATACATTGCGAGTAGTCCTAGTTCGAGAAGTATTCGCACACCTCCTAGGGAAAATACGGATACACCGGCTTTGTCTGTATGATCGATTCATCAAAAAGTACGGATAAGTAATCAACACCACGCCCGGGGAGTAACGAGAACAACAGCATTCGCTACTCCGCCACCCCGCCAGTGGACCAACGTGAACCTCGCCGGCCGACATCGAGGCAATCATACAACATCTGCTACTCAAAACGGATTTAGTATGAAAGGCGCAAAATCGTGCTCGATCTAGTCGCTCGGCCACCCACCCAATATGACAATCACACTATACAAACAACTGGTAGTCTTATAAATGATTTTAAGATGTGAACCTAACATTTTGCGCCACCAAATTTCATGTCAGCGGCGAATTTATCGTGTCGCCATTGCTCATATGATCCTATTGCTGTCAGACAACAACAATTAAATAATTTCAAGAGATTCATGTCAACGGAGTTTCACGTTGTCACCCTCAAGTATCTAATGACTAAAATGTCATTTTCGGATAGGTTGACGCATTTCACCGCGCTGTGGTTTAAAGTTACCGTAGCTTAGGAATTTCACATGAACTGGGATCCGATAAAGATTCGGTAGGTTACATCGCACACATGTCAATAACATCAAATAACCCATACGCAGTACACCAAAGCCTTCTCCCAACAAAATTCTTCTTTACTAGAAAGCGCAGAGACTAGTTCATGGCTTCTGCTTCAAGACAATAGACACATACTGTAAAAAACCGGCACATGCCTTTGTCGCCAAGTTTGGAACAAATTATCTGTAAGAGAACGATGAAATGGATCCTCATGGATATCCAACAAGGCAAAAATGAATCTCTCGAGGAATTACCATAGCCACAACAACCTCTCTTGTTTAATATCCTACGGTTGACGATTGTTGCATACGCTGCATTCTTTAAGAGGTCGCTACTATGTGCCTAAAGTATACCTTTATTAATGGATATCTTTATCCAAGGGGATTTAGTTAATAATGCCAGAATCACCCATATTGGGAAATAGAAGCAACTCAAGACACGCTGGAACAACTCGACTCCAAGAGAAACCGTCCCCGAGGAAAAAAGAAATGTTTCCCCAAGGAAACCATTCTGTCTCGGGGAGAGATACAATGAAAGATGTAGAAAACTCGGTAGGAAGCCTCACTGTGGTTCTTTCTCAAAGTGGGAATTGTCTGACGTAACTAAAAACCGGCGCATGAACCTTCACGCTGCGATACCTTGGGCGGTATTTAGACAAACAATCGCTTCCACCCCCTGGATGAACGGTAGAAAATTCAGTGAAAAGCGATCAAACCGCTATCGCGAGTAACATCGGTAGAACGGCACGCCACCAACGAAATAGAGGATTTTGAGAACACATATTGAAACGTTGATACAACGCGAGTACTTGAAGGAGTTCACAAGAGATGGGGTGGGCAATAAAGACCAGGCGCGGTACCAATCCATCCTGCTATCTAAAGACGGTGGCTAAAGATTTCCCGCACGCCATAACCCTTACTACACTCCATGCTCTCATCGCCTCAAAGGATGTATAAAAAGTCGACGAGAGAGGGCGGAAGACTACAAATGGCGGTGGCACATCACAGTGGGAATTCCATGGAGGAGGAGATTCCAGGAACTCTAGAAAGAAATATGCCCGAAAAGAGGTGTTTGCTCTAGCCAACACGCTGTGTAACACTGAGGTAATAACATTCACAGATGCCGATTGCCAAGGCCTAGAGATGCCTCACGACAATCCCCTCGAGATTGCACCTAAGATTTCTCACTTCACCGCGAACGAATGCCGTGATGGGGTTGATATCCTTTATCTAAGCACCTTTGATAAGCTTCACTTTCCTGTGAGTATCATAGCCTATACGCACTCTAATCGATTTTAATGTCACTCCTCGTGTATCCCTAGATGTGAATCATTGTATGTTACAATCGGGAAATCTATGTGGGTCGACGGAAGAGACAAATCTTTCATGCAGCTTCACTTCGTGGATATCCTCGACGGCTTATAACGTATTGATAGGAGCATCACCTCACCTCAATAAACATAGTATCCCAATCCACATTAAACGTAAATCTTAACGTAAGGCATAGGCGCAGATGAAGGGCGGCATCAGAATGCGGCCACAGATGCTTAGTCAAGCATCCATTCTCACAACCCACGCCGCAAATCAGAGTCGAGCGCACCGGAAGCACAAAGTGTGAAGTCAACACAATGAAAAAGTGGCAGCGGATACCCCTCAAAGCGAAAAAAGGCAAAAGTTTAGTGGAAACACCACACGAGGAGGTGAAATGTGTCCCCTTTACCATTGAGGAACCAAACAAGACTTTTCGAGTAGGGACAAACTTGGACTAACAACACACATCCCAGTTGATCGAAAGTTAATCATAGAATTTATGGATTTATTTCACGCTGAGAATCAAGACACGCCATTGGGCTGGGTCTGTGAGCTGGCCTTCCACCGACATATGTCGATCCACCTGCTTGTTCCAACCAAACAACTTAAAGACAATATTCAAATAGAGAAAACTCGGGCGATAAGAAGAAGTCGCCATTATTGAAAGTTTAGGCTATCCGCGGAATTAAAATTCCCAAGTTGGATCAAGTGAATGAAGGCTAGTCAAGAAGCCAAATAAGAAATGATGAATGTGCACAGATTTTACAAATCTTAACAAGGTATGTCTAAAAGACTTCTACCCGCAACTACTGGGGGCTTATTAGTTTACGGTAATACAAGTACGAGGTCTTTGATTTCATGGATGCCTCAGAGATAATATTAGATTCTAAAGCAATTCAAGACGGAAGGTGGAGAAAACAACATTCATAACCGAAAGATGGCTTCAGATCGTTTATGGCTGCGCCATTCGATCAAGAATGCAGTGGCCACGACATCGACGGTCAATCCCATCTTTGAACCACATATTAGGCAGAACATGGAGATCTACATGTATGATATGTTAGTCAAAAGAAAAGTCAGAGGCAAACACCTGTGAGAACCTCGTGAGAAACATCGACGCGTCGGTAGAAAGCTGTTTGAAACTCAATCCGCAGGTTGCCTGGTCAGGCAACATCAGTGGAAATTTCGGCCATGCGATCAACGAAAGTGGGAATCGAGTCCAACCCGACAAAATCAGTGCGCTATTACAGATTTAAACCACCAAACAAATTGGCTATATCCGTAATAATCAGATGCTCGCGTGAGGTACATCGCTCATCTCTAAATCAAGTGTTAAAACCTCCTCGCTTTTTCAAGAATTCAAGCGAAAGCACGCTCTCCTACAAAAAATTCATTGGGATGACGAGTGCAACAAAGCTTTCGAGGACTTAAAGTAGTATTTGGGGTCACCACAGCCACTTTCTCGCCTCTGCTAAGTGAGAAGACCAGAATCAGACGCAAATTGCAAAGGTATGGGCGATAAGCAGCCACAATACGCGAGAAGCTCGTTAAAGTGAATGAAAAAAAACCAATCTACTATGTCAGCCATATAGATCAGAAGAAAATTATCCTATAATTGATAAGTTTGCATTTGCTTTGGTGATTTCAAATAAGCAAGCTAAAAGCTTATTTCCGAGTCCTACCCACAAGAGTCGTCATTGCACTCAAACAATAAACGACTATGACAAGCCCTCAAGGCTGTTTCAGGCGAACGATTAAGCATGGGTCATTGAACTGAATGACTTGACAACACTTATCAATCTGTGACCATAAAGTATCAAGGCTGATCGGTTTTTTTATCGAGTGTACAACATTAACCGCCAGTTACAGGTTCACGCAGCCCCAAACCCAAGCAGTTGCCTTTCAGAAATGGTAGCTGTATGTCAATGAGCCGTAATAGTAAAGGCTCGAGCCGGGAATTCTGATCCGTGACCTAATCAAATCACCATGGAATATGCTCCTAAAGTTCATGTTGGCTACCAAACAACCAGTTGGTAATGAGGCGACGATAAATAGCCCTGGATGCTGGGTCAAATCAAGTTGTGAGTTCAACCGGTCTGCAAAGAGGCTTATTCAAGACCGAATATGGATAAAATAAAAGGAGAATGCAATAAAACGACTCGATCAAATTAAAAGAAGTAACCATGGCAAACAAATTCGAGAAAACCTGCTTTTTGAGTACGCTAAGCAGCATAACGAGGAGAGGCGGATCGGTTATTTCCAACTCGCAACTACGCATCATCACGAAGTTGCAAAAAAGCTTACATATCCGCCCATGTAGGAAAACACTCTCTATATCAAGGCTGTTGTTCTCGACGACAATAAGACTCTCAGGGCCAGATATCAATTCTATGACACCATCGTTTATAAACAGCCAAGAAAACGCAGTAACGTAAAGATTTATACATTCCATATGTACCAAAGGAGAATTGTATAAAAGTCGGCATGGCCCATCGCTATTACGTGTATCCACCGAGAATATTCTAAGGTCTTATTTGGAGCAAATAACGGATGGCGGGACAGCCACATGCGGGTGTCTCGGCTCTAAAATCACAAGAACCGGATTCTTTTACCTCGCTTTAGCAAAATATGCATGATTCTTACGGGAGTTAAGTATGACGTATGCCATAAACCCGCCGCTGTCCCGTGACGCCAACACAACTTTAACTCCAGTGGTTAGTCCAATTCCATTCGCAATGTAAAAGACCCGACTGGGTAGGAAAGCTACTAAAAGAAAAGGGTGGGCAGAAGATGCAATGATCACGTGATTATCAAGAACGGGTGTAGTGAGGCTCCTCTAAAAAGCACTGCAGATAAAATTGTAGGCCATTTCTCCTCGGAAACACATAGTAACGCCGGCTCAGATTTCCCAGTATCGGGTCTCGTATAACGACCACGCCATGAAGCATTTTCGCGTAGTTTTCCTAGTACGGAATTGAACGAAGATTCTCACATATGTACTATCCCCAAATTCAAATTCGGGCAAAAGTCAAGCACAAACCGCACGGGTCAACGGGATCCGTAAGCACCAAGGCAAACACGGGCGAACAGTGGAACACGGCCGCACGAGTTGCCAACGGCATTGCTGTCACCTAACACCACTCCTCGCACGCGACCGCAAAATCCCCAGCATGGTGTACGTGGCCGTGCTCCCAGCTGAGGTAGGCCTACCTCATACGCATGCAGATGATTCACGAAAGGAAAACAACCGCCGACGAGGATGAACTTAACTCGACGATCGACCGGTGGATCTATTGCTTAAATGGTCAAATACAAACACCTTACGGGCTCACTCCTACAACCACGAAGACAGAGCAGGAATTCAGAAGTGGGCGATTCAAGCGATGAGGATGTAAACGGTAAAATACCTAAACTGCGAAGAACAAATTAAGCCATAAGGGCGGCCATATAAGGTACTAAGTGTGGTCGATCTGCCACATACGTAGCTTGACGATATCCACGGAAAAACCAATCAATCACACTTGGTGAAGGAAATTAGTATGCAAAACTTGTTTAAAATTTAAACAAAAAAGCATACCATGTTGCATAAAATCAATTCACAATATATATATATATATATATATAATCAAATACTTACAATTTGCACAAGAATAAGTAGCAAGAATTCTTTCTCGAACCCTCCTTTGAATTCCAATTAGAACTTCATTTGTACCCCTCTATTAGTCCACACCGTGATAGGTCAATCTCACACTTGAGTTTTCTAGAACTGATATCAATCGATGAACGTAAATCAAAACCTCGATTTGTCTCATAGAATAAATCGTAAGTTCCTCCATGTATGGCGAGGCCTAAAATTATATCAAACCCAGGCTGTGGTTTTTTTGTGTTTTTATTTGTGATAGGTTTTTCAAGTGTAAAGTCTCAGATGAGAACTCACATAAAAACCTAATCGGGTAACTAACGAGCCAAGCTCGTTAAGCAATACCCCGTTTATTTAATTAGTCTTATCAAGCCAATTAAATAAACAACTCATTAATATTTAATTGAGCTTAACAACTCAAACAAATAAACTCAACCGACTCGTTAATTAATCTTATCAAGTTTAATTAAACAAGTTCGATTAACAAGTTAATTAATTGATCTGACAAGTCGATTAATTCAAGCTCATCCAATTATTTACACACTGCATAACGAATTATCCCACAGTAATCCCGCTGACACAATCAACTTCTAAAATTAGCAAAGGCGCCTTAATTTCATACATGAAATATAACTCAACGCTATCAGACAAGTATGGACTTTCTAGGCTCGTATAATACACGATAATAATACAATAGACTATTAATATTATTATAATCGTTTATACATGGCATCTAGCAACTGGGCATAATCCCCCAGATTACGAGAACCCGACTAGTAATTACAATTACTATAGTTGAACGCCCGCCTACGTAATCACATTTAACTAACCTAAGAAACGACTGTTACAACAATTGCTCCATCGGACATAATTAATGAAACCAATAACTATTGATTTCCAACACTTGACATGCCACCAAATTGCTATATTATATTTAAAAGTTTAATAACATTTCTTGGAATGCCCTCAAGAAGAAACCTATGTTATATCAAGATATTTCTCCATTTCAATAAAAAAGGAATTGCTATTATTTGGTGTTAAGTTAATTTCATACATGAAATATAACTCAACGTCTCAGATGTATGACCTTCTGTGCTCGTATAATAGAAGCCGATAATTATATAATAGACCATTAATATTATTATAACGGTTACGCATGGATCTGGAAGAATCTAGCATAACCCCGAGCATTACTGAACCCGAATTAAAATTACAATTACTATAGTTGAACGCTCGCTACGTAATCACATTTAATCAACCTAGTAAATGAATGTTACCACAATTTTCGCAATGGACATACTCACGAAACCAATAACTATTGATTTCAACACTCGACACGTGCGACCAAATCAGGCAAGTATTATATTTAAAAGTTTAAACGACATGTCTTTGAATGCCCCAAGTAAAGAAACCTACGTTATATCAAGATATTTCTCCATTTCACAAAAGGAATTGTTATTATTTGGTGCTGGGTTATTTCAGAATCAACAACAATCCGCTTAAACGACGCTACGGATTAATACAACGGATTAACTATTGTAAATAAAACCGATGGATTCATCCAAGTGAACCTGATCATTCACCGAATCCTCATAAAGCGTTCATAATTTGGTTTCTCAAACCAGAAAACCTTTAATTGGGAGTCAAAAAGATGGGGCATGCTAACGGCAGTAAGTGACATCCTCTTAAGCAGGTAACTCAAAACTCCAACCTCAAATCTAGCAAAAAATAAAAGTATAATACAACCGCGAGACGCAATAAAGAGAGAACTATAAAACATGAAGTATTCAGGAATTCTCTTGAACTCGTCAAGACCGTATTCCTTTTGAAAGGAAGATGCTCTTGAAGGGGGCGACAAGGGGGAAAAGGTAACTATAAAACAGACATCAAATAAACGTTAAAGAAGGAAACAATAAAACATACATCAAATAAACCGTGAGGATTTAAAGTCTTCAGTTACAAATGTTGCAAAGACTAAAGTACATTGGAATGGTTAAACGTTGCATCATCTTTAACAAATAAGCCAAGAACGACTTCAGCGCTTCCTCTCGGCTCTTCGCTCGACATCCGCCGCAGTCGCCACACGCGCTGGCTGGGCTGGGGCCACTAACATACCTTCAAAGTATTCCTCAAAGCCACTCCATTCAAATGGTAAACAAATCCAACAAATGCAGCATTCGCCTCGGGAACTTGCAACGAACCCACCTACTACAACAGAGGATCAGCTTTTGCCCACCAAGCAGGTCGCACTCGCACCTGCCCTCGAACCGGGCCACTCTCCGCCCATTTCGGCATCAACAATTTTAAGCCCCTATTCCGCCTCAGGCTCAAGCCTCCGCAGCCTCGCTGCGTACCATAGTAAGTGAGCGTGAATCTCCACACTGCCCGCCAACAAAGCCTGGTCTCTCTTCACTTTCTCGAGCTCCGCCTCTATCATGCTACATCTCTTCGCATACTTTTTCTTCTTCGCTCTAGCTTATCTCCTCGCGCAAAACGCTGAGCTAATCGGCCCAAAGTTAAATCACCAGCCATGGTAAGCTGTAGAGTAAGGCTGGGGGCATTTATATTCTCCAAAGCCTCCACTTTAGTGCATTCGAGGCGGACGCGAACTTCAAAGAAGTGCTCCTTCGCCGGAAAACTGGATAGTCCCGAACCCAAAACCGCTGGCTTCAGATCACCAATTGGTTATCGTCGAGGGCACCCTACCCTTCATAGCCGCAACGCCCACCGGGTAGATCCGAGGCATTTTGATTAGTTTCCGCACTTTAGCTAAAAATAAAAATAATAAAGGTTTAGAACACGACTCTAGTAATAATGGGGTTTTACCGAGAAATGTATATAAAGATACCCTAAGTAACAAAAGGACGGTGATTACATCTATCGTGAATCAAACCCCGCCTATAATTAACAAACTTTTTCTAATGTAGTCCGTGTAGTTTAATCGAATTGCCTTCCTCGAGCCTTCGATTTGAATTGCGGAAGCGGCATTCCCTACGCATAAAGAACCCGCCTCGTCCTTGATGGTCCAACTGATCGGAACACTAGGCCCCATACCTCCCTAGATGAAAAACCATTGGCCGTGAAACCGTTAGGGTTCAACCTTGTTTGAACGGAAGATATCCAGAAAATTCTTACTCGACCTTCCCGTTTCGCACCTAAAGAGATATCGAATGGCCTATGCTTGGCCGAAAAGAGACTACCAAATAGGGGGACAGTCGCTTGTATTATAGCTATTTTACAAGCGACTTGAAAAATGGTAATGTTTAGCAATCCAATCGGATGGATTTGGCCTGGTGTCCTATTTAAGTTCTCTAACAAATCATTTACAAAACCCGGCAATGATCCTAACGTAAAAGGCTTCTAAAATATGTCCACCCTACTGGGTTTAATCGCCTGCTCGGGGAAAAAGAATCGAACCGACTGGCTCTGCCTATTTGCGAATGGAATTTTAATCGTGACGGTCATTAATCGGTACGCCTGCCCGTTCTGGTTTCGGATTTGAACCCAAAAATCAAAACAAAATATGTGAATTTACTACAATTCCATCATTTTTATATGAAAAATCTGTTGGAAATTAGTGTATATTGATTCTTTAATTATATCATCAAGGATAATCATATAACACCATTTACTAGTTTTAGCTGGGACGAGATTACTCAAATTTAGTGTTCAATAATAGTATTTGTAATACTAAATAGGGGTACTACGATTATATCGTGGTTACGCTTGGGATTGCTGTATCCTACGCATAATCAAGTATAACAACCTGTGCAATTTAAACGCCCGCCCATAGTGTGGAAATGGGAGTCGCCTAAAAGACGAGTAAAAAAACAAATATCACGTAACTTAACCTACTATCATACAAATGATGTTTCAAGCACTTTACCTATTTAAAAGACTATATACTTCAAGCAGTTATATTTATATACTAACACGCATCACAATATAAATCTTTCCTAATGGCTTTCCAACTAACACCGAGCAACTCCACATCACGCCAATAACTTACTCATAGTACACCTTAATCACAAGAAGTTATCTCTATTGTCATCTTTATGAAGTATAGCTAATTACCGATATAATATACCACTCAAACATACCACAACCAAACAAAGATCTCAAATATCTCATGTCCCAAGCATACACAACTCACCCAACTGTCTTTAAGTCACCTTAAAGTGATACTCCAAATCATAGTCATACACCTCCTAAGACATTCAAATGTTTATTATAAGAACCCAAATCGCATCATTATCTTAATACAACCGAGCGACGTGATATCTTAACTCAAGATAACTTAAGTACGGGATTGTCTCACCAAATTTTTATTTAGTTTACGGAACTTATTAACTTTATATGGTGAACTGAATCTTTTAATGAATCGATACTTAACTTATATCGACAATCAACTTCAAACATCAACATTTATATACTCAAATTATATTACCACCACACATTACTACTACAACTTTAAAATTTTAAATACCAATGTGCTCACACCATCATTCGTTGTATTTTCACTATTCAACTTCTCGAAATTTTTTCTTTTTCCTCTAAATAATCCACCGAGTAACTAAGATATTATTACAATAATATTAGCACGAATCTGATTATTACAATCTACCCACCTTATAAAATTTCGTCTTCGAAATTCATTCTAACCCAACTGCTAAATAATCTCAACGCACCTTTCAACACGCCCTTATCAACTAATATCACGACACCTTGTCACCCGCTCAATCCCCAGACTTCATAGCCCCATAATATCTTATGTCAATCGATTTCAGCAGCTGCCCTCTTACCCATAACACAACATTCAATCGATACCTTCTGCTCAAACTTATCATCTCCGAATATGCATCGCTTCTTCTTGTTATTATCATTATCAATCTTAGTATTATAAACACCCTCAGTTGCCTCCATAATACCACTAAAAATTAAAATTCATATCACCGATACCGATACTGTCCACTCATAATTTGTCACCATAATACTCCATTATCAACGATCAAGTTCATTCATGAAAAGCAAATTCCCTATCACCTAACTCACTCAAATTATATCGATTATCTCGATAACAATGAATGTAGTAATTACCAAGGTCTCCCAAGATACAACTAATGTGTGTAACTCACAACCTAATCCTCTAGCCCACGCTCATAACAATTTTGACTTGAATCCAATAACTATCATTAACTTGCCGATTTACGTCCCCATGACTTTTATAATTAATGAAATTCATGGTTTATTCAACATGTACTCAAGGTAACACTTCACACCCCTATTCTAATCTTATCTTCTATTCGCCACCCCGACATAATACCCCAATCGTGAGCCTTGAATAAACTTCTATTCAACTCCTTCAACCACAATCAACATTATCAATTCCTAGGCTCTCATAAGGTTTATAACCCATAAGTCCTCTTTGTTTAATTCTCCAATTATTATAAGTCCATTTATTCACTACAAGCTCATTATTCACAAAGATGTGCCTCTTCCGTACTACTAAATGCATTATCAACTCATCACCTAAATATTCCACCTCAACTCAAATCACACGCTCTTTATCATTCACCGAGATTAAACTTCCATCTTCATCTTATTACAACGCTGACTTACTCCTTCTCTATCCTCTCACGTCCATATTCCTCAACAGACATCGCAAGCATGGGTATTATCGCCACAAAGAAGAAGCTGATTTTTCTTCTTCCCTACGCTCGTATAGAAGATTGAATTTGTAATATTATTTATCTCAATTATCTTAGTATATTACTAAATTCGATTGTTTTAAAGATCATCTACACCACGATCAAATGCTAATCCCAAATGTACATGTCACCAAAATCCTCCTCAACTAACCTTTTAATACCCTTAAGTTCACACAATTGCACCAACTTATCAACAACTTCAAATTCAACACCAGTGAATCCCTTTCAATAACTTCCCGATATAAATCTGTCTCTCCCGTAAATCCTCAAACATACTCATCCACATTTCATCTCCAAAGGTTTCAACCCAGAGTTTACATCCTCAAGAATAATCATTACTATCACAAAAATAAACTCCACTCAACCACCGACTCTTACTTAAACATTATTAACGGATGAACTCAAAACTCTTTTCTTTTATTCAGCCTCGATTTGTATCCACCCCGACTACAACTCTCGATCAAAACCCACGCTTTCACACTTTCTTATAATCACACATCTTATTTAACCCAGATCCTTACTTATAACCTATCGATATTCTTTACAATTCCACCCTTGAGTATATACTATATATTAATTATCACAACTCATCCTTAATTTTTTTTCCCACCCTATAAGGTCTCATTATCACTCTACCACCACATCAATTATTTAAATAGACACCTCCCAATATCTATATAATCTACCCAAATATCTCATAATATTTCCTATACTATACATCATATTCTAAACTATAACATGCCTTGCTTCAATATAGCCCATCATATATATATAACAACCCATCGTGGCCGATCTCCATATTATACCCAAGCATCTATCCTAACATATACATATAACTCAACGACGCCATACTAGCTTAATCGGGCTCACATCTCATAATATAATACATCTCAATCAAATAACACCACAAAATACAAAAATTTAAGGTAGTCTCGCAAGCATCTATGCCAGCCAATCCAAATTTTCTAAATGGGCGGCCCTCAAATACCAACGGATTCGAAAAGAAAGTTAACTCAAAACCGAACGACTCACAACAACACACTCACAACCCGAAACCTGTGCACACAACCAATATCAAAGACAATTAAGAAAAACATACACCTAGGCCTCCGATACCAAAATTAACGACTGCCTCAAAGGGCCCCCCCGAGGCCGTGACCTCATCAACCCGAATAACGTAGCCACCAACGACGGAGCAACGATAAAATAACTTCATTTAACGTGATAATAAATAATACAACTCGGCCCATCAAAGTAACTAACCAACACCACAACAACCTAAAAATTAAAAATATAAATACAACACCAAACAATTTGTTTAGAACAATAATTATTATGTACAACAAAAACTCCAAGTTAATATAAAAGCATTTAATCGCTGGAAAGTCTTCACCATCTCCACCATCGCTGGCACAAAATATTCTCACGATCTCAACATCCAAGAACAACCTGTAATTTAAACGCCCGCCTATGTGGAATAGTGGAGCTGCCTAAAAGTTTAGTAAAAACAAATATCACGTAAGTTAACTCGCCTACTCATACAAACACGGATAAGTCGTAAGCATCTACCTATTTAAAGACTATATACTTCAAGAGTTATATTTTATATACTACCACCACATAAATCTTTCCTTAATGGCTTTGCAACTAACACCGATAACCCACATCACGTCAATAATTTACTCATAGCACAATCTTAATCACAAGAGTTATTCTATTGGCCATCTTTTCCGAAGTATAGCTAATTACCGATATAATATACCACTCAAACATACCACAACTCAAACACATATATCTTAACATCTCCTCACTCAAGCATACACAACTCAACCACTTATCTAGTTCACCTTAAAGCGATACTCCCTCAATTATAGTCATACCTCCTATGACATCTAAATGTTTATTATAAGAACTCTCCAAATCGTATCATTATCTTAATACAACTGAAATGACGATATCTTAACTCAAGATAACTTAAGTACCGGATTGCCTCGCCAAATTATTTATTTAGTTTACGAACTTATTCACCTTACAGATCAACATCATGCTGATAATAACTTATATATCAACACGTCAATCCAACTTTCCACCGTATATAAAATATCATCAACATCATCTATGTATTAGCAATTTAACGTTGGTTTATACTTTTTTTTATACCTAATGCCTCATTCAAAAGTTATCTCAACCAATAAATCCAACTCAACTTTTTCATCCTTAAAGCGATATATAACGATTAATACCAACCTGGGGATCCATGTGAAAAAATCGATCATATTATCAATAATCAACCTAAACCTTAATTTGACATAATTTAAGGCAACATCTAGTATAATCACATCACCATAACCAATAAACAAATAAAAACGTATCATACAACACCATAGAAAATTTAAACAACATGTCAAATATGAATAAGACATATATTTATCCTGACTACCTAATAAAGTGTCATATACAACAAGATTCCAAAGAAGCGTCTCGCATAACATGTCGTAAGATATAATGTATGTCTCAATAAGTGCACACAAATACCCGTAATGAAATCATGTATTCAACAACGACTATAACTCGTAGTCATCACCTTCTATCTCTCATATCTCCACAAATATAGCTCACCCTAACGCGATATACTCAACTGCCTACCTGCGAAGGGACAATCGCTAATAACCACCGCACTTATATCGTGAAAGTATATGCCACACATCAACAATGCCCATAGCAAAGTCGACAATGATTCACACCGCACTTATACTCAAAGTATGGGTGCCAACACCAATACTCCATTATATGTAAGAAAGATATCAGACTTCCCACGCATTACATACCAAGATAAAGTGCTAACTGGCCACATATCCCGTAAGGAAGCGAGAAATCACCTAACCCCTAATCATCCCAACATGTGGTCAAACTCCATACTCAAGCCACCTCAAAGTCACGCATTGACCCAACCAACACCTCTCAAACCAACTACTCTACCCCAAACAATATCCAAGCACGCCTAAACATCTCACAATCATAAATCAATCACAATCGCCGACAAAAGCCACGTAAATACCAAAAAGCCGACAAGGCCACAAAATACAATAATGGCTGACAGCCACGTAATTGGCCAGCGCCGACATGCCACGTAAATACAATGCCGACAAGTCATTTAATACAAGAACATAAGTCGAGTTTGCCAAGATTTACCTCAAATAATTCAACGCCACGTAAATACAATCGCATAATCATAACACGGTTCACACAATCAATCACACATAATCATCCCACAATTACACGTATACCATTCTCATAATCATACCCACAATTATCTCATAATATAAATCATAATCACTCAATACACATGTCAAAAATAGTTCCATGACAAAACACAGCAAAGTATGTAACATAATATATACGTAAGGGTTCCCATCGCGAGATTTGTACTCACTCGTTAGCACAGCAAACGCCCGTGTAATCGATCCCACGCTTTTCCTTAATGCCCGCCTAATCAAAACACCCGAAAATATAATTACTACTTGCAACAATTTTAACCCTTATCGTAATTCAATTCCTGACTTTTCAACCCATTTTAGTTACAAATTAACAACTTTAATATAAATTGCTAATTATGTTCAAAGATTATTGTGACTAATTTCAACTATTCCGAGTAAATTCATAATCGGTCAATACCTTAACCAAAATAATAACATTTTTTTCAACCAATTTCAATCAACCCAAAATATCAACTTTTCCAACTACTCAAAACTCATTTCTAACAACCTCTCTCATCCCAAAGCTCGCTTTACTACTCAAAATCTAATAAACTAATTTCAACTTATATACTCCCAACAACTTATAAATCATAATTTCACCTCAAAACAATCACAATAAAGCGTCTAATAATATATATCCTCAACAATGTTTTTATAGAAAAAGTCAACCTGCAGTCAACTCAAAGTCAACTCAACTATACCAACACTTTCTACTCAAAATCGATTATTATCAACTCCATTATAATCTGCCTCTGTGACAATACTCAGCCTAAATAATATCCCATGAAACCAAAAGTTGAACCTAAAAATTCCAAAAGTCAACGACTCGAACGCTCGAAATTCCACATCAAACACCTATATCAATCAAGCACAACTAATTTAGAACCCAAAATCGATTGGAGCAATAAAAATCAAATTACAAAGTCAATCATGATCTCCCAAAATATTCAACAAGATCTGACCTTTTACCTTGAAACGACGTGAGACGATGGCGGAAGCTCTCCAAAAATTTCCAGAGGTCCAAAGCTCGCAAGACGGAGGAGCAAATCAAGAAAGAAAATCAAGGGGCGAAAGGCTCCATCGCGCCAAGGAGAAGAAGAGGATGTCCTCGATTTCTTTGGGCTTTGGTTGGTTATGGGTTAACGGGTCGCCCATTAACTTTATACAGTGAAACCCGAATGCTTAATTCAATCGATACTGCTTAACTTATCTCGAAATCAACTTCCAAACATCAACATTTATATAATCAAATTATATATTACCACCCAAATAATATCATTACCATTCGATTACAACTTTAAAATTTAAATACCAAATGTACTACGAACTCCACCGATTCGTTGTATTTCACTATTCAACTTAAATTTTCTTCTCTCTCAAATAATCCACCCAACTAGTATACTATTACAATAATATTAGCACGAATCCGGTTATTACATGTAAAGTAATCAGCCCAAGTGGCAAATGGGGAGGTTGAAATCAAGCAGTATATTGATTTCTTTAATTATGCTAATTATGCATAATCGTTGTAACAATTCATTTACTTAGTTTTAAATGAGATTACTTCCAACTAAGTTGTTCAATAATAGTAATCAGAATTACAAATAGAAACTCATGATAATATCAAAGGTTACGCCATTGCTATTATAATAATATTAATGGTCAATTATATTAATATACAACCATATTATTCGAGTTCAAAAGGTCACACAGTGACATTGGAATCTTATTTCATGTACGAAACGTAAATCGTGATTAAGCAAATTAGAAATTGATTAAAATCAACGAGATACCTAATCGAGCTGCTTTTACATCGATAATGTAAAAATACACCGACAAAACCGAATCAATTAACTGGCAAGTTCAATTGACTAAGCAATGCGAAGCTCATTAGTGACTTATTAGTTACTCACTCAAGCAAGATTCAATTACTTAACGGTTTTTAACGAGTCGTCATCGTTAACGAAGTCGAGCTATTCTGCTTTAAAAAGGAAGAAGCCATATAGTGATAGAACATGCTATTTGAAAAACCTAAGTTTTTCTCTCATCTTCTTCCTCCTCACAAAATTCAATCGCCCCCTCCCCTCTTCCATGCTCTGCTAGTCACGCTTTTGACTCAATCATATCCAATTTATCTCGTGATTCTAGCAAGTCCAATCACGTGGTTCAACCGCCTCCATGTGGACTAATTTGCATCTACTCAAGTGCTAAAAGCTAAGAAATTCAACTGAGCTCTTCACGAGAAATTCGAATCTGAGGCATTTACCTTTTTTATAGACAAATAATAAAAATCAAATATTTACTACAATTATTTAACAAATCACAAAATCCAGAAAAAAAATCAACAAAAATGAATATTTAGCTAAAACTAAATTAAAAAAGATGTGAAATTCATTTTATTGAATTAATTGTATACATCCGGGTAAAAGTGGGCAAATGATGAGGCTCGCTAACCTCTTCAGCCAAGTAGAGGCCATGGAAGGAGTAGCTGGGCCGAGATGTCTGAACAGGCGAATAGCGGAACACTCAAGAGCTACAAGCGAAACAGACTACGAACCATGTGGCGTCGCGGAGTCGTGTCTTCGTAGTTAAATAAGAACGGAAAATGACTTAATTGCTTTCTCTATATTATTACTCCCACATAACGAATCTATTTCAGAATTAACCATATCGGTTCTATTTAGGTCGATTTTTCTACGGAACCGAACCCGAATCCATTTTTCTTTTCGATTTTTATTTTTTGAACCTACACCTGCCCAAAATTTTCGCCATTTTCTGCTCTGCCTGGCTCTGCTCTGGCCCGGTTTCGGATTTTGTGCACACCCCTTGCTCTCACGTAATGCCCCATCCTTATCTCCCTTCTGGTTGGAGAGACCATTAGGAAGAGTATAAGGTGCCTTCATATAACGGATGCGTAATAATCCAAGTAGTTGAGTCCCTGGGAAGTACAAGAAGCCAGATTATCCTTCAAACTAGCTCCGCATTTCGGCCAAGCAGGGTATTATAGCTCGAAAGAATCTAACAAAAGCGCGCAGAGGTGAGCATACTTTTCTTTTTCGGCCTCCAAATTACCAAGGGGAACTATGAGCTCACTGCTCAAGATATCACCTGGGCATTTGGTAAGCCGGGTGAGTAAAGTGCCTAGCATTTATATTCTCCAAAGCCCAATTCTTGCTTGGAGCGCTGACGTGACCTTCTCGTAAGAGGTGCTCCTCTTCGCCGGTGTAACCGATAGTCCCCGAACTCAAAACCGGTCATGCGATCACCAATAGGCTGTAGGAAACTCCTACCCTTCATAGCCGCAACGTCCACCTCGGTAGGATCCGAGGCATTTTGATTAGTTTTCTCGACTTTAGCTGAAATAAAAATAATAAAGGGTTAGAACATGGCTTAGTAATATAGGCTACTCGAGAAATAGATATAAAGATACCCTAAGTAACGGGCGGATCGCTGCGGGGATTACACATCTTATCGTGAATCAAACCCGCCATGACAATCTTAAATTTCTTCGTAGAATAGGTCATCCAGTAGGCTTCATTGAATTTCCTTCAGAGCCACTGATTTGACTTTTTATGAAGTGATCCCTTATAGATAAACAACCTACCCTCCATTTATCCCAAATGATCGAAACTGCAGCCCTACACCCCTCTGGACACAAAAACTATCAGTCAGGAAACCGTTTAAATAAGCTTCTTTGGACGGGAGATATCCAGAAAATTCTTACTCACTTGACCTTCCCATTTCTCACTTAAAGATAACGACCTATGTCAGTCGAAGAGACTACCAACAGTGGGATACTGCCAGATTATAGCTATTTTACGTTTACTCTGAAAATGGTAATGTTTACCATCCAATCGGATTGATCGCCTGGTCCATTTAAGTTCTCTAACAAATCATTTACAAAACCCGCTAAAAGTGCACAGATCTCAATAGAAAAATCTTCAGTAAATAAAGGGTCCACCGGACTAGGCTTCCAACGTTCGGTTCGGTTGTGGGAATAGAACTCCAACCGACCCGGCCGGGTCTATTTGGCGATGGAACCATGATCGGATCTGCTCGTTGGTTCGGCGGAATGGGTTTCTCTGCTTTTTGGATTCAACCCAAAAATCAAAAACAAAGATGCGCACTTAAGACAATTCCATCATTTTTCTATGAAAAATCAACCCAAAACCAAGAGCAATAACAAAAAGATGTCATACCAAAGCATCCAACCTTTATGTGACAAAGAATAAAAATCAAATCTTTACTATACTTTAAAATCACAAACCTTAAAAAAAAATCAACAAAATGAATATTTACTAAAAGCCCAAATTAAGAAAGACGCTGATATTCATTTTATCAATTATCAGATACCACGCGGGGTGTGGCAACGACGGAGGCTCAGCTCTTCAATGCGAGAAAGTGGCAGCGAGTAACGGGGCTTGACTTAAACCGGGAAAGTAAATAATACTAAGAACAAGCGCTAAGTATGCTGGGAAACCGTAAAGGGAAGGGCAGGAAATGGTCTTGTAAGAAATAAGAATGGGAAATGACTTAATTTCTTTCTCTATATTATTACTCCTACATAATGTATCTATTTTTTGCAATTAACCACATCGTGTTTCCTGTTCTGTAACCGTCGATTTTTTCAAGGAACCGAACCGAACTGATTTTCTTTCAGTTTTTTATTTTTTGAACCTAAATCGGTTCGTTTCAATCTACCCAAAATTTTGGTTATTTTCGTCTTGCCCGTCAATTCTATCCAGCTGTATTTCATAAGACACCCCTACCCTCGGGACAGAACGCCCATCCTTATTTCCTCCTTTACTACGGGCTTAGTATCGACTCACCTTACGGAACTCTAATACCCACATCCGCCAGGATAGAAAAATATTCCTTAGAATCCCATAGTTGGGTATCCATAAAAGGAACGGGAAGTGGACTTTTTCTATGAAAGCACAGGCAATTGCATCCTCACCTTCTGGGCTACCGTCAGCTAAGCACGCCTCACAAGTGGATTAAGGTACAACCGCTGAGAGAGAAATCATCCGGGAATGTCTCGATTCTCATCCATGATTGGGGCATCCGGATTATGGGATATTCGCCTACTTTCAAGACCTCATCATTGCTTCCTCCTCCCTGCTTTCAGTGGAACAATAGCTGAAAGCAGATCATTGCAGGCATAAAGAGTAAATCACATGTAAGGAACTTCCACACCCACATATGTATAAAGTCAGATATGTTTGAATAAGCATAAGATCAATAACCCTAACCGGGGAATTTTTGGCGAATCGAGAAGAAAGGGTGCTCAGAGACTTCTATCAACGTGATAGCTTCGGGGCTTATAAAGTAACAAATAATAAACACAAATATAAGGCTAATTGAAGCAAAAAGTGTCAAACTTTCAAGAGAAACCTCATAGTAGTCAAGATTTAGTGGCGATTGTTATACACACACCCAAAAACAGAAGAGTTAGTAGTGAAATGACTATTTTTCCCTATTGTAGTTGCAAGTTACGTAAATTATGCTCGTGGTAAAATAGTCATTTCAAAGGTTAAAAATACTATTTAAGTGTATATTTGGATCCCATTTAAAGAGGAAAGTAGATCATCTTCGACAAGTGCCTGAATAATGTCGGTAAAGAATCTGTGGGACAACAGATATGTGAAGTTATCTGGGCAAAAAAATCACATAAACTCATATAAACCAAGTAAACTCACGATATCTTCCCAAATTATAACTGAAAAACACAAGAATTATAAGAGGAAAATTTAAGAAAAGGGCAGGAATTTGAAAGCTGGGGCATTTAACAAGCACGCTGGTAGGAAAGGAAAGTTAACTACAAAGTGAAAAGAAGTACAAAATCGTACCTTTATGTGTAAGAACGAAGCGGGGCCACCATGACCCTGTGTATGGATACGGCCGGTAGGCAATGCTGCTCATCCTACAGCAGAAATATTTGACTAATGATGGGAAACCCTGTTCCTTGGTTCTTATCTCCGCCAAATTTAACGTGATCTCCTCTGGGCGGATCCTCGAAGGCGATGAAGGATACAATCTGGGTAGCATGGAGTATTTAAATAATAATATCTCCTTTGGCTAGTTCAAAATTAATAAATACTGGGAGTAACGAAGTATCTAAACTATAACCTAAATGGGCATCCCATAATCATTAGTACTAAAGTCAAAGTGTAAAGAGGGCCTTTCAAAGATATTCTCCGCCTACGGGAAAGAACATACATCTTCAAGCGATACTCTTCTCCGTCTATGGGAAGAACACATGTGGATGTACTCTTTTCCTTCTCTAGTACTGTCCTCTCATTGTATTATATATTTATCCTCACCAACTACAAATGAAAGGCTATTGTACTTACTCGCACCTAAATACAACACTATTCGTTACTAACCCAAGATTCTGAGTGTCCATGGGTAAAATGTCGACCACACTTTCAGGTATGACGGATACCACAACCTCAGAACCATCCACCCAAGACAGATCCCACACAACATCTGATCCGACATTCAGTCTGTTGTACTTGACTAGGTCGAACCAATTCTCACTCCCAGACTTAAGATATCCACTTGCCAAACATACATTACGAGTAGTCCCAATTAGAGAAGTATCCACACACATCCCATCGAAAATATGGATACATCAAAAAATGATAGAGGATTATCCTGATGAAGCCACAAACTAAAACCTCCGATGAAAATGCAAAGAGTCGGTTGCTTACCAAAATACTCTAATGCTCAAGTCAATAGTGACTCAAGAGAGTTTACGTAATGTAATGTGTTCTCTATAAGATTTCATAAATATTCGCTCCATAGTGAGGAAGTATATATATGAGATTGATAGGGGTAATACATGTCTCTTGTTATGAATATAACTAAGAACGATATAAATAGACAAAGAGAATAATAAATAAGGAGAAAAATATATTTTATTACTTTTATCGTCAGACAGATACAATAAATGAATAAATTTCATTTATGCGCTTCAAAATACACATACGGTATAACTCGATAAACAAGTACTTACTTTCTCCTAATCAAGTTTATTCTCTTTTCTTGCTTAAACGCGCGACTCGGGTGTACAAGATAAGAACCATTATTTCATAATACCCCTCGATGTCTAATCAACAAAGCATTATGTCTCAAGAAACGCATTAGAAAATTCGCTTTGGGAAAAAGAGTGCATATGTGTAATATACGCATAAAATGTTGTCTCATTAAAACCTCAATATAAAAATCCATTGAGACAAAATCATAATTAAGAAAAAAGAGTATAATGCGTACTAACTCCCCTCATGACCACATCACTTGACAATTTTAGTCGACGTAGTTTCATACTTTTGGATAACTTCTAATGTCGAGTAGGGCATTTCTTGTAGATAATATCTCAGATTTATCACATGTTTAATTTATGGAACATAAGTTGTTACAAGGTCGCCCGGACCAAACCACAAGTAATAATTTGCCGGATTATAGTTATCAAATCAAACACATTCACGACTTTCTTCAAGTATTTGATAATTTCTACATTCGACGACAAGCATCGAGAGTAGCTTGTTTCAGATATCACCATAAAATACATCACTACTAGTAAATAAATATCATTTATGCGATCCTCCAACAGACTGGCACAATATTATGCATTCGCAAAACCAATTATCTATAAATTGAAATAGGTTTAAGGCACTTATATATGGTACTTCGACCATAATTCTTTTTTGTATTTTCTCTTGGTATTAATGAGCCAATGTTCATATTTGGTGATATCATAACTATTGGGATGTTCAACATGACTTATTCAAGGTATTGCATCTCAAATTTCATCTTCAAGAGGATTAGAACTTTTGAAAGCTTTTTAGGCGGAGTTCCAATAATATTTAAGTCATAAATATAAATTCATTATGAGTAATTTTTCTCTCGATCAATACACAGAACACGACGGGCCATGTAAGATCATTCGTATAACCTTTGTGGTTAACAATCACTAAGAAAAACCCTGTAGGGAAAACACCTACTGAAAGAAAGAAGTATTTATCTTTAGATATGTTTTAAGTAAGTGTCTCGTTAAAAACCTTACCGAGAAAACTCCAAATGAAAAAAAACTCAATGGTTTAAAAGAAGACAACGATATCATACATACGTCCCCCGACGAAATCATCACAGTATATTATTCAAGGTAAAATCCAAACAATGCTACTCGGGAGTATTTATCCAATATTACATGATTATTCAATCATGTTTCCATTGTAAGATATATACTAGACTTGATACTTCAGGACCAAGCACATATCTTTCGTATGAGATTTTATCTCTTATGTATCTCATTCAAATATTTTCACTTTAACTCAATCGAGTTAAGTTCCCAGGGATACATATTTGTGCTTCAGGCATCATAACTCTTTCTACATATATACTCAATCCTTGTACATGTATTCACGTATACGTATTTCACAACATGCTATATTATACGTCATATATGCATATTAAGAGGCTATATTTTATTGCTACCAAACATATATAATTTTGATACCCTCCATCACAAAGATAGCGATTAATTTTATAATTCAAGTAGCGCCACGCATAAAATCTTTTGTGATAAATCTTATTTCGCTTATTTGCACGTATACCAATATATAATAAGTAAAGAGTATCATATTTGATTGTATTCGCTCTCACTTCACTGGTAGTATTTCAAGTTTACTCTTAATCAAGCCTTTTCTTCGTCATTCATAAATATACGTGATATATATCTACTCACTTAAGGAGATAGATTTCATAATCCCTCATATCAGCTTTCATTATAGAGCTCTTAATTTTATTGTCGCATACCTTTATTTTGGTTCCACCATGTTCACGATAACCTAAGTATTCAATATGTACATGAATTTTGTTATGTAAATGTCTTCGTACATTAGTACTTTAGCTTATTCATGATATATCTACGCACTTTCCCAGGTAACATTCTCCTAGACCATTCTTCACGTCATATCTTCGACGCGGAACTATTTACAATCTAAGTTCTTCGAAACCTCCACTTTATTTTGTGCTGCTTACAACCCAGAGTAAGCACTTCATCAAGCATTCGAGGTCCAAAATTTGCTCGTAGTGAACTTCTATTTGCATCATCCCTTATTCATATTTTTCGAACTTTCAGCTCATATTTATTCATTTTTGAGGATCATCTAATATAGTGGATATTTCAAATTCAAGATAGTATATTTTTTGAGTTGTATACTATTCTCCCCTCAATGTTAAAAATATCGATATATCACAATGATAAATTACTTAATAAATTAATTTCAATTTCTATATTTGTAAGTATATGTATACATACCTTCCTGCATAATAATCATTAAAAGTCTCATTTAGCATAAGACTAAGAATATATGACGCAAACATAACCGGAGTGGTAAAATATGTGGTTTCCCGACCAAACCAACTATACCTGGGGAGTTTTTTATAATAATTTGGCATAACGTAACAAAAGAAAGGTACATAGTGTAACATTTTCAATGATCAATTGGGGTAATTGCATGTAATTCAACGCACTCCCACAACAAATAATCCCTGAAGTTTACACTACGAAGCCTCACATAAATTTCTTTCAAACTTAATAGTTTATCGACTTATCAACGAGCTTCCACCAAATATTCAATTATTCTTTCGTAATGCACTAACCCGAGACGGGTCTAACCGTTATGCCAAGCAATAATAAATTTCACTCAAACTTCCGGGGTTTGACAAAAGTGTATTTTGGATATACAAACAGGCCATACTTCCTTCGCAGAACAATATATTAGCTCTTCAGAGAGCTCAATTGATTTTCTACACTTTTGATAAATTTTAGCTCTTTCGAGCCTCACTCAAGGTCTCAATGTGGTAGACAATTTGACATTTTGAAACCTGCTTAGACTCCTTTCTATTCTTAGAATAATATGCGCATCTTGAATACATATTTTTGAGGCACCTTTTATCTCTGGGAAAGCATTCATCAATTTTGCAATCGCCTCGATATTGTAATAATACTCACTTATCAGGTTATTAGATAAGAAAAATATTTCTTATCTTTTTAGAATGGTATGAGTTGTTGCACCAGAAGACATATTTCTCTTTATCCATGTTGTTGATGGCAATCCTATCAAAATCGAAAATCATACACCGCAGAATTCATGAAAAGATAGCACACATAAGGATCAGGCTTAAATACCAAATCTTTCCTCAAATTTAACTAAATTTAACATGTATAATCACAAACCAACTACGATTAGGAAATTCATTCTTCCTTCAAAATGATACGTTGACTCTTTCGGAGCATTCACCACTTTTGCACTACCTCATACTGACACATTATTCACTTCTCTCATATCAAGTAGAAGAAGATTTTTCTTCTTTAAAAGTCGATATAGACAGGCCTATATACTGCATAATTTGCACTATTTTATGGTTATATACTCGACAATATCATTTTGTAAGGTACTTAGACCTCAAGAAATCAAGTAGTAATCAAATTCATAAAGCTCTCAATTCATGTAATCAATCAGATGATTTCAATTATACGAGTCTTCACTTATATGCTCCGGTAGCTTCACAATCATAAGTGAATTCACCATATTATTTTCTTTCAAAACATTGAGGGTATTCATATAGATTCTTTAGGAATATTCAAAAGCTCTTAATATATATGATTATCATTTTTAAGCCCTTAATCTTTCCATATGCGTGCTTTCTTAAAATTAAGTATTCAAGACACATCAAAAGGTTCAAAGATATTTAGTCTTCTTGACTAATTATAATATAAATTTTGAATCTTCGCTTAAGTAATGCTTATTACGACTACAATCTTGTAAATTGCCTCTGACTAATAATAATGTAAATTTTTTTCAACTATACATAATCAAGTCTTATAGACTAATTGTGAGATTATAAGGGTAGGAAATAAATATTTTTCGTAAGTCTTCTAGACTAATAATATATCTCATACCACATAATACTCATACAAATAGATCTGATTAATAATTCACATGATGATAAATTCAACAATTATATATATCAATATAATAAGTCTTCTGAGACTAGGATGACGATACATGTCTTCTGTGACAAATATATATCTAATAATTAATGAACCATAGAAAGTGCATATATCTAATAAAACTAATTTTATCAATTAATAAGTCTTCGTGACTTAAGCATTTGATAATCGTGTTCTTGACTCATAAATATAAATTCTAATGATTAGTTTCAATATATGTAATAAGACGTAATATATCAAGATAATTACAAATCACTATTAATACTTAATCAAACTAATTATATTTAATATTTTTATACTAGTGGTCAGTATTAGATGCAAGCTCTGTATATAAACAATAATATTCCGTATTCTAAATCAACTATTCTATTAGACCCATATCATCCAAAGTATAATCAAAATCATATACTACTTACTAGTTACTACTCTTTTCAATAAATCACAATATAAAAAGATTCATAATTTATAATTCTAGTTGACAAGCCTACTCCTATGACAACGATAAAATTCATAATTCTATAATTTGGTGTACCTTTAATCAATCTGGAGAAAGTAACTTACTCACTTGGTATATGTGCACATCTTCAAAGCTAATGTTTGATCTTCAAATAATATCTAGGAGAATGATAACATTTTTCCTACGGGCCAAACCTATAGTATTTTTCCCTTATCAGACGCATTAGTCGAAGATTAATCGCTACCGATAACGCTAAGCATGAATATAACTAACAACGTAAATGTATTTATAATAATAAACAAGGAGGAGAATATCTTTATTACTTTGGTTGTCATACAGATACAATATAACGAGCTTTCTATTTCTGTGACTTCAAGATACAATATATACTGTGATAACTTGACAAACAAGAAATTACTTTCTTTTCCAAATCAGCTTATCTCTTTTCGCTAAACAAACGACGTGATTGCATAAAGATAAAGACATCCACTATTTTCATAACATCTCTTTAATATCTTCATTAATAATTAAATTTTTAGGTATACATCTTGATGATCTAGTCGGATAAGTGGCACATTTATGATTTCAAACTATCACCCTAATACAATCTTTATTACGTCCTATTGTGTCCAATTGATTGATTCCAATTGGAAGGGTGATTTGGCCCCTTCCCGTTTTGGCTCTGGACTGGACTTTTGGTCAAATGGGTCTTATATACTCTCTGGTGATTTTGGACGGACTTACAGTTTAGATCATTGATCCTCTTTTACCTTATTCTTGTTTAGATAAATCTTTTTGGACTCCATGAAAATCTTTTATTTGAATTCGATCGAACACAAATCAGGTTTGGTTTAAGATGAGCCTATCGAATCAAAATTCAAGTCAAACTTTTTGAGCCTTTAAGCCTATTGCATAACGCTATTTATCTCAAATAAGTGGCCTCTTAAATTTTTCATACATTGCATAAATTAAATCTAAGGGCTGTTAGAGTTTGAAAGCTGTATGAACATTTTTTAACACGCAAGTCGGGTTTTGCGTACAACCCATTTCAAAATCGAACCGGTTTCTTTACATATACATTCAACTCCAAAGAAAAACCAAATTCTAATTTCTCAAAACAATAACCACTTCATCTTCTTTTTTGTTTCTATAGAAAAAAATGTATGTCTTTCTTTCGTTATAAATCTCTCTCTCTCTTCCTTTCCCTATTATTTTTTGTTAATTTTAGTTTTCACTTTTTGTACATTTTGTAATATTTTATCTAATTTCGTTTAAAATTTTACTTAATATTTGATCATGTTTAGGGATTTTGTTCATATCTGAACAAGACTTCTAAGGATGTTTCGAATTAATTTTTAATTTTTGGACTATTCATCTAATTTTTCTTTTATTTTTATTTGAACTTGTAAATATAAAAATTATTCATGAATTATTTGGGCAATTATTTTTTTCCGATTCTTAGGTGTGTCGAATGGCATGTGATTGTTTGTTTATATGACATTTGAATAGTATGTGCACTTTTGACAAAGATTACTTTTAGAGATAAAATTCAAAACAAATAACCTTTTATTTTGTTTGATTCCTTGAATTCGATATCATATTTGGGTTTGAGATAACTCAAATCGGAAATAAAATTCAAAATCAGGTTTTCTTTATTAATAGTTTTATTTACGGTTAAAGGTATTTATTGACGTTTCATCAAGTTCTGTTCTCACCTTGTGGTAGAAATCTACATCTTAATTAAGAATTGTTCTAGAAAAGGTTAAGGACAATTTAGAAATTTGATTCAAGTATAATATCATATAATTGAAATAATCTGAAAATTTGAAGTTGTCTTATAATATGAAAATTCCAAGCTCTCTCGTAATTGAAATACTATAACAAGAAAATTTCAAGCATGTATAAAATGAAGAATCAACAATGAGAAAATGAAGTTAAATTGAACTATATCCATAAAAACCTTAACACCTATTTGGGCTTTGGACTAAAAAAGTTCGGTTTTGATTTGAGCTTTTTTAAGAACTAATTAATAACAATTCAGTTTAAAAAAAAAAATCGAATCGAATAGACTACACCCGACCATCCGGGTTGGAGGGTTACCAAACAAAACCCTTCCCGCGATTTTCATTTACGAGAGAGAGAGAGAAAATGGACAAAAAATCCGGAAATAAAATCTTCTAATTTATTCCCACTTTAACATATTTATATTCTGCAATTTATCATTTCTCTCAATTCCAGGTATTTAAATCCCCTAAAATATCGATTATTTAGTGTCACATATATATTATTCCAATCATTTTGCAATTTTACTTTTCATTTAATCAAATTAGGGTTCCACGTAATATATCTTTGTGATTCTGCTTCGTTATCAAAATGTTTCAGCATTGATGAATTATTACAACAAATTAGTTATAGCGTTTTCAGTTTTGTTGGGTTGATTTAATGGGCGTATTAATTAGTAATCGAAATCGATATGAGGCTCATTTTCGTGGTAGTCCTAGTTTAGATTTGTCGAATTTTGATCATATATCGAAAAAACGGAGGGTTAGTGTGTCGAGTGACGATACCTCGACTAGGTCGAGGTGTTCTGTTTATAGGTTTAATTTGTATCCTGAAGCTAAAGGAGAGCTTCCCAGAGCGGTTCATGCACCGGTTAAGAACGATAGGTTTAGTTTCTCGAAGAGGGGTTTGTTTGGGAGTGGGAAAGTAAGTTCAGCTGATAAAATGTTGAATTCGTTATCGAATACTTTTGATATTTTGAAATCTAAGTATGCGAAGATAAGTAGAGAGGCGTTGGGGGTGATTAGACACGGGGTTTTTAGGGACGTTGAGGATGAGGTTAGAGTAGGTGTTCCAAATTGGAGGGATAAGGAGAAAGGGAAGGAAGTGATTGTTCTAGACGATGAGGCTACCGAGGAGGATGTCACCGGGGGTTCGAGTATTGAGGAAGTGGATATGAGAATTGAAAAAGAACGGCCAGTCTTTTACGGGCATCAATGGAACACGAGTACTGGGATTGTGGAGAATGCAGTTGATGGGAAGCGTGGTGTTGGAAATTGCAAGGCTTCAATGTCTTCGCCTGTGATAAATATGGAGGACCTGAGTTTGAAGGGATTGCCATTGAGGCTGGAGCCCAATAAATGGTGTAAGCCTCCACATGAGGACTTGCTTGATTCTGCTCGAAAAAGGGATCCGATATTGCAGGAACTTGCCTTTCAAATTCAGTTGCATGAGAAACGTCTTGAGGCGTCTTGGTCTCGGAAGAAAGTGGTGGATGTGAAGCAGGTAACACCTTCTACTATAAGTACATTAGTTTTAGTTAGTTGCATTCAATTCTCTGTACCCCCCCTCCTAATTATCTCGTCTTACATCGGAGCATATTGTGCATAGGACGTGGTTAGAGAAGCTTTCATACCACTTTCTGATGAGGATAGAAGTGAACTTGCACGTGCTTTTGCTAAGGCAAATAGGTATGAGTCAATGTTGCACTATACCGGTCACAATAAATCCCCATCTATGCCTGTAAAGTAACATATATGTTCTAATCATCCTCAGCAGGAGAAAGATTTTAGTTTCTCATGAAAAATCCAATATTGACATCACTGGGGAGATACTTCAGTGTTTAAGACCAGGCGCATGGTTAAATAATGAGGTAAGATCTGCTAAGATTTGGATTGTGGCATGTAAAGTTTGAAAGTGGCATCTGATTAGTTAACCTCGGATATGCGATGCTTCTTATTTAACAGGTTATAAATGTCTATCTTGAACTTTTGAAAGAGAGAGAAAACAGGGAGCCTCACAAGTTCTTGAAATGTCATTTCCTTAACACATTCTTCTATAAGAAGGTTGGTATGCCACCTTGTTATATGCTTACTTTTCTGCAGTGTTTTTCTTTCTTTATTTTCACTAACTGGTACTAGTCTCCATTTTTTTGGAAGGCCGTAACGCTTGATTTTCTGTCTTTGGCACTTAATGTCATCAGATTGTAATGTTCTTTTGTATATATCACCTTGTGTTCTTTTAGTATCTGTATTTCATTTGTAATAAACATCTTGTTGTTTGTTGAAGATGTTTAATTAAAGTTTTCATGATTTTATACAATGGAATCAGTTCTAATAGGTTACTTTATTGACAATTACTAAATAAGTTATGTATTTATCATGATGTATATGCTTCTGTTGAGATCCAGTAGACCGATTTTCTCCTTGTTTATGAGCAGTTTCGTATACTCACAAACTTTTTTTAATTGATCGATATTAATGACCAGTTTCATATGCTCCCTGTTTTTTTCAACTGAGTGTCCTCTGCATACAGCCACATGCTTCATAGTAATTGGATATATGTATAAGTAGATGTATGTGTAAAACACCTCGTCCTGATCAATGGAGAGGAGTAATTGGATATATGTATAAGTAGATGTATGTGTAAATCACCTCGTCCCGACCAATGGAGAGGAGCATTAGTTATTTTAGTACTCTGAACCTCCTTTTTTATTTTCTTTTGTTGCTGAATGTGCAGTTGATTGGAGGAAACGGTGGTTACAATTTTCAAGCTGTTAGAAGGTGGACTACCCAGAGGAAGCTGGGTTACTGCCTCTTTGATTGTGATAAAGTACATTTTTTGGGTTTGGTTTATGATACTATGTTTTAAATGTCAAAGTGAAGTCTCATTCTTCGTTTTAGATGGCAAATAATACTTTTTTATACAGATATTTGTCCCGATCCACAAAGAAGTACACTGGTGTTTAGGTGTCATCAACAAGAAGGACCAGAAGTTCCAGTATCTTGATTCACTAGGTGGAAGAGATGATAAAGTAATGAAAGTGTTGGTAGGTTTTGTATTGTGTTATTTTTGTGTTACCTTTACTTGTATTGTATTCTAGGATACATCTCCAAGTTTACTTATATTGTATTCTAGGATACATCTCCTTTATCTGCTTGCCTACACCATAGGAGATTCATCTGCCCATGACTGTTGGTACACATGCCTGTGGAGCTCATATAACAGTTTCCATATTTGAATGACACAACTGTGACGTTTATTTTTGGCGATTATGAATGTTTATGCAGTTTGAGATCCATTAGAAAATCTCTAAATAAATGTTTTCATTCATAGAAATTTGAGCATGTCTTCCTCAATCCTCACCTTAATGACCCTATATCCTCATTTGACTGAGCTTTTCTGGTGCTTGTTTTATTTGCTTATAAAAAAATTCCAAGCCTTCTTTTGCAAGTGATTGTACATATGCTCCTAGCCAAGTTAAAAAGAAAAGAGAATATCTTTTGTCGTAGTGTTTGGCAAAGTACAATTGTTTATAACACAGCAAAAATTCCTGTATAGTCAAATTTCTATTTAGCAACATGTTGCATAAATATTCATAATTTGTTTCTCAAACAACCGAGTTTGTCAAGTCATTCCTACTAAGTTCTTCACTTCAGCTTTATGTTATTCTTATCAGATATGCTTTGATAAATAAAGTTTCCTTATAGGTGGTGGGGTAAACATTGTTTTTGGATGTGATTCTGTCAATGAACTCACTATTATATCGTATATTATTCAGGCTATGTACTACGTTGATGAGGTGAACGAGAAGACAGGGAATGCCATTGATGTTAGTTCTTGGCAACATGAATTTGTGGAAGATCTTCCAGAACAAGAGAATGGGTTTGTACTTATTTTTCCCATTTAGACTCTGGTGCCTTAAGAGAGCAATACTCAATATTTATGTGTTATAGCCAGTGATTCTCAAGAAACATTCTTTGATTTGGAGTCCACTTGAATGTCAGTTTATATTCACGTCATATCTATCTTTTCTGTCATTAAGTTTAGTTAAAGGACTGCTAGAACTGTAAATAATAATAATAATAATAATAATAATAATAATAATAAAATGATTGTGTTAGAAGTTAGAACTAAACATTGATATCAGGTGAGTATAGTTTCGGTATTGCTTTTTCCTCCTGGAAATGATGCCGTCATAAATCTGATCTTATATACTCCCTCATCCCTTTTTGTTGGGGAGTTTTTTCCATTTTGCTAAAGCTCAAAGCCCGAAACTACGTTCCTATTTTGACCAAAATGTGAGTGGTGTGAGAGGGGCAAATAAAATATGTGAGTTGAATTTAATTTTGCTTAAACTTTGTACAATGTAAAACATTCCTAACAAAAAGGATTTACGGAGTAGTTCTTTCCATCCTGGTCAAGGTGGTTTGTCCAGAGTTATTTTCTCCTGTTTCAATTTAGTGAAGAAACACCTAAAGATTTAGGCAACCCTCTCTTTGATATCCCCTTTTTGTAATTGGAGTGTCTAATTTACTTAATTCTTCTGCCCAGGTATGATTGTGGAGTTTTCATGATCAAATATGCTGATTTTTATAGCAGAGGTGGGGGGCTCCATTTTAAGCAGGTAAGTTTATTCTGCCATGTTCTAATCTTTCTGCTTCTGGTTTGTCTAATATGGTTTCTGTTTGATGCCTGCACTCTGGCACAAAAACTTATTCCTGATGACTTTATAGAGTGTAATTTTGCGTCTGGTTGATTACCGGAGGATGAAATAAATTCAAATGTTCTTTGTGTGGCTGCTTATATGCTTAGTTGTGATTTTATTTTTCTGTTAGTTGATTGCTTTAGCGTTACAAGCTGTTATGACTTAAAACTCTCAGTTGATTGCTTTAGTGTTACAAGCTGTTATGACTTAAAACTCTCGTTTACAAGAATGTATGAAAACGCAGAAAACGACTTTTATTAGTATCATTGCATCGTCACTTCGAATATCCTACCTTCATTTTTTTGTTTGTAGGAGCACATGCCGTATTTTAGGCAGAGGACTGCCAAGGAGATTTTGAGATTGAAAGCTGACTAAACTTCTATACGTTGATGCTTAGGTTTTGAAAATACCCTTTGAGCTTGTAATTAGCTAACTATCAATCACCAATTCACTATAATGCTAGTTTGGTATACTCTTTCGAGTCGTAGGATTTGTAAGGTCTGACAACTGTGTAAATGCTTGCTTTGCTCCTTCTGTAGTTACTCTCATTCCTGTAAGTGGGTTTGGAAACTCAATGATGTTTTCTATTTTTATTTTTTGTGATTAAAAATAAAACTCTTTATTTTTGTTTTGAACTTGAAAAATAAAAATGAAACATGTTTGACAATAACATGTATTTCAAGTAGTTCATGACAAAAACTATACAATGATGAAGCAAAGAAGACGAGAGCAGCTTCCTTCTCATCTTTTTCTCAGGCCAACCTAATCATATCACATAAGATAAAAGTGTAATATCTATAAACTGAACCAATAAGCAATAATTATAATGTAGCTTTCTCAAAGAGATACAAACCAACATTGCTCTAACATAATATCAAACACTCTGACATAAGCTCAAATAGTAGCTCAACCCATCAGAACCATTGTAATAGCAAAGCATGATGCATTGTTAAGAGTGGCAACAAAATATACAATCGGTAGCTTAACTTACAGAGGGTGAAACCCATAGAAGTTCTAATGATAGATTCGACTTGTACAAAAAAAGTTATACTATTGCATACTTACAAAAGATACTCTCCATTAGATTCAAAAGATTTTGCCACTCAACATGCTAACAAAAGTATCAAAAGCTGTACGGAGACACGTACCGAAAGGGCGTCGAATTCGTCTGGCATCGGCGTGGAGTTCGATCCTGGCATTTACCAAGTAATTATTCTTGAATCCCAGAACCGTCTTTCTTGAGGTTACTGGCTATGCCGGTATTTGTGTATGAGGTAGCTACGGACCTATAAAGCAGCGTCTGGGATAACGCTACATTAGTAATGGGAAGTAGATGCGGGCCTGCGATGGCGTCAACGTGTATATATATATATCCAAAGCTTGCTGAGGTTATATCTATCATCATAGAGTTGCGCTTCTCCCTTTCTCCACAATGGAGTGGCATGTTCAAGAAGATCTTTCTCAGACTTAAATAAATATAAAGCTGCCTGAGCAATAACATAAACATTAAGTTTCCACAACCTCAAAGCTCGGCCTTTTTAGCAGCAACAATGAGCCTAGCTTTTTCAGCCATGTACTCCCATCTCATCGCGCCCAATTCGAGCTCCGCCACTTCGATCTCGGTCAATTTCTTCTCAGTTCTCTTCCACTTTCTACTGTGTATTCGTATCCTCCTCATAATCCTATGTTCCAAGGCCGCATACGCGTAAAGACTTCAACATAAATGGGTAATCTATTTTCTATTTTCTTCATAACAGCCAGCATCGCCTTATCCTCGACTTTCCCGCACTTCCTCATCACACTACCATTCTCTTTTCCATTCTCCAGACCACCATCCACATTATTATTATTATTCTCCACATCCACCACGCCCCATATCCTCTTGGATAACTCATACCCCTCCCTCTCATGCTGTTTCGAAAACCTCTCTATTTATATTAACTGCTAGCAATATTTAACGCCTTCTTCTTCCAACACTCCTAATCTTATCAAGCAACTGTGCTTTCGTAACATCAAAGTGCAACAATTTCTTAATAAAATCAAGAAATTCATTAATTTCAGCAATAGGTTCGCTCTTCTTTAACATTATATGCCCTTAAAAGCAAAACAATCTCATCATCCTCACTAAAAATCCTCCGAAACTTCTTTGAAACATCCTCATTACCACCTTCAGATTTTTCATCTTTTTTCACTAAATTATCAATCTTTTTCAAACCACCTTCAGATTTCCCAATATTTTTCAAACCCTCTTCAGATTTTCCATCTTTCTTCACTAAATTATCAATCTTTTTAATACCACCTTCAGATTTTCCATCTTTCTTGAGTAAATTCTCAATCCTTTTAGGTTTTTTCACATCTTGAGTTTCAACCCCGTTTTCTGCACCCCTTTTGACCCCAATAGCATACCCTTTTACATTAGATTCAATATTTGATTTTGACTTCTTGCTTAACGGAAACTCAGTTTCAGAGCAGTTCCGGATGGTCAAGTCAAAGAGTCATCAGAGTCGGTTGATTGATGGTGGGAATTGGTTGATGGTTTTGGGTGGGCTTTGTTCGGATTCTGAGGTGAGTTGCTCATCAGATTCTGAGGATTCTTCAGGTTTGGGTTCAACTTCTACGATTCTTTATTGCAGGAAGATGAAGGGGGTTTGAGCTTGAGGTTTCAATAGAGAGATAAAGCTCAGTGATGATTTAGAATTGAATATATAAAGTTAATGAAAAACTATAGGCTCAATTTCATATGGTCCCCAGACTATATACGTTTGCCCCTTAAGTACTTTCTCGGTTCATTTCAAATTTTAAGACCCAATTAATTTTAAAACTATTAGCGGAAAACATCTGTTTTATAATGTGGCACTATCTTATTTTAGTGTCTGTCAAGGCATAATAACTTTAATGTATCATGCTTTAATTTTCATTAGTGAAATAGTATATTCTAAGAGCTTAAAAATAACGTTGGTCGCGATAAAATATTTATTTTGTCACTGCTATTTAGAAATATAGGGTGTGAAATGACTATTTTTACCCCTACCTATTTACTCAAGTTAGGCAGTTTCGTTAAGGGTAAAATTGTCGTTTATTCAAATATCTCAGCCATAACACCTGCAACTGCCCGCCCAATCCCACTCCATTTCCACAGCCCGCTGAAATGGTTCATATATAAATCAGAGTCTTTCGTGAGGACTGAAGGAAGCGTTGATTCATTAAACTTAGGGCTGTTGAGCTTAATTTGTGATGACTCGAAGATGGTCGGGGTTCTCGGGGTAGATAAGGTTAGGGAAAGAATGCTTCATTGCTTGAGATGTTTGCTATGGTAATATTTTATGTGAATTTGATAGCATTTAATCGATTTGTGGATCCGATTTTGTTACTGATGTTTTCAATTTTGAATTCATATGCCTTGATTGGAGTACGAGCTGTTTGGGGAATGAACTATGAAGTTTAATTAGCTGATTCAATTTGGGAATTGTACAATTACCAAAGGTCCAACTTGTTTGATGTTGCTGCTAATGTAGCATAAGGCCAAATGCTATAGGTGACCTCCACCCACTTTTCTTCTTGGTGCAATAATCCTTTTTTTACTTGATAATATACAAAATGCTGATAATAATACATTTTACGTCTCAGAAATTCTTCTACAATCTGCCATAAAAAGAATTGCATGAGATTGATTTTCAGTTGAGCCACTCGAATGTGATGGTGCATCTTGCTATTGAAATGAATAAAATGCATTCTGTGTTTGTTTTGTTTAGTTTCTGTTTAAAAATGGTTCATGTCAGCTTGTCAACTGCATTTCCCCCTGAATTTAACTTCCTTGCATTAAACTCAATAAGTACATTAACAGGCTTTAGATGGATCTTTCGTGAGAAGGTCAGCTGCTAACATGCTGAGTGAGAAGAGACCTGTTGCAGCAGCTGTAAGATCTTCGTCAGAAACTTTAATGTTTCCCTCTCCGCTTCTTAAGAAATGGATTTTGTATCATGAAAATTGAAACTTAGGTATCTGTTGAATGTAACAGCTTGTTTTTGACAAATCAAATTGCATAAAGCTCGAATACAATTACCAAGGTATGTGGAATTGTACAGCCAGATGCATGAAAGCTGCCAGAGTGCTAAATTCGCCTTGAGGAATGGAACTGACAATTGGTCTTGCTCGAGTTAACGCATTTGTCAGGCTAGCTGCGTTACTTTCGATTCATAAATGGCTTATTTTTTGTCGTATAGTATGGAGGCTGTGGTTGATTTGCATATAATAGAACATCGATGGAAAGATATCGACTTGTTTATTTCATTTTGCAGTGGTTTTTGAAATTTGTGGAAATGGAGGCGGGGGTGGGGGTGGGGAGCTGTGGAAATGGAGGGGGATAGGGGTGGGGGGTAGGGGTGGGGGTGGGGTGTGTTAAGGAAGAAAGGGTTGGATATTTAGTGAAATGGCAAATTTGCCACTTAATAAATACTTTTAACTTGAAAATATGGTAGGGGTAAAATGAAAAGTCATTTCACGCTATCTTTAGTGTTAGGAGACCAAAATAATCATTTCTGTTTCAGTATGTGTATTTTTAAAGAGATGGCCATAATTAGATTCATTTAATGAAATTAGGTGTATGAGAGTCGAGGTGTGTATAGACAAAAAAATCTGAGGCACTTGCCGGAATTAGGATTCGAGGGGTGTCTTGGAGATCTTTAAAAAAATAATCTGAAGTAACATAAACTAACTTAAGCAATATCATTAAAACTACTGATAAGCCTTAATTTTATATAAAGTTTAAGATAAATTTAAATTTTACTGCATAACATTATTTTCCACCAATTTGTCATTTCACATTTAGTCAAATTTTCTATGATATCTATTTTTGATGTTGAAGTTGATGGAAGCCTATTTCATATAAGGGCAATTTCGAATTTGAACAAACATTAAACTAAAAGATTGAAAACTATAAAAAACCAAAATCATGACTAGGACTCTAAATCACCAGTAATAGGTTGAGTAAGGTTGTTGCGGTGGAAGTTGAGTCGGATAGGGCCCGGCCTTGTTATGTGTTGGGAAGAAAGTGGTTGGGTTAATTTGGTGGGATGGGGTAGGTGTTATTCATTTTCAATTTATTTTTGTTTTATTTGTTAAATTTTTAATAAAAGAGACCAATGATTGCTTTATTTAAGATTGGACCCAAAGCTTGATATTGTGAAATCCGAAATTATGACTTTATATGAAATGAGCTTCCATTACTAAAATAGATATCGAGAGGCTAAATTAAACGATAGATAATTGAGGCAGGTGAAAACAAATGTATAGTTGAGAGGCCATATGAAATTAAGCCAAAATATTACCATAGTCAAAAGTTTATTATTAGACATTTAAATTTGAATGTCATTGAGTGGGCTTCATAAAGGTTTTAGATATACTTAATTTTAGTCATATAAACATACCGGTCGTGATTTAATAACCTTGATTTGTCCTCTCTTTGTTATGGATATAAGCCCAAAACTGATAATAAATAAGCAGAGGAATAATAAGCAAAGAAGAATATTCTTTATTGTTTGTGTTAGTTGTGTAGAATCACAATCTGATAGGTTGCTGTTTACAGGTTTGAGTTACAATAATAAGGTAGCTAAATGGCTTGGTACATAAGTAGCCTAATTTAGCTGCTTTCGTCGAGTTGTTTCATTTCTTGGTAAAACAAGATGACTTAGTTGACAAGGCATCCGCCATATATGTGTTTCCATAACCACGCCCACGTTGGATTAATACAGTAATCAACAAGAATATGTCTCGTTTAAAACGCCTTACTAGGAAAATCCGTGCAGGGATAAAAATCAGTGGAAGGAAATAAGTGCATTATTCTTAATGTATACGACTTCTGATGTTGCCTCATTAAAACCTTATCGAGGAAAATTCATTTGGGACAAAACCTTGATTGGGGAAAAAAATCTGATGCGTAAGCTTCACTTAAGCGGCCCTTTGTCAACGACTCGTTTAGTCGTAGTCTATCTTTGGATAGGCTTTTTGGATGTTGGTAGAGGTAATTTAGTGAATATATACTTTCTAGATTGCTCCAGCGAAGATGAATTTGTTGAAAAATCGATTCCCCATAGTCCTTTGAATTATGGGTAGGGAAGAACTTACTAATATATATTGTTATCTCGTTGACATGTCGGTCTTTTAACCGTGCAGGTATTATGGGACCAAACATATGATAAATGAAAATTAATATGGGTCTATTTGGATGCATATCCCACAACCTAATACATTCACGACCTTATTCTTACATTTCAAGATTTACCGTAGTTTATCGTTTAATAACTTTGGTTAAATAGTCACTAGAGGAAAATCTTGTGGAACAAAAAACTTAAAAGTGAAATAAAGATAATATTTCTCTTTAGATATCTTCGAGTAATTGCGCCAAATTAAACAAAGAAAATCCGATTAGGAAAAAACTAAGTGAAGGAAAAAAGAAGTACAATGCATATCGTATGCTCCCCCAATAAGGATCGTCATTCTATATAATATCTCTACTCAGGTAAGGATCGCAGTTTAGATCATTGAGTAGAATATCCAAATAACGCTACAAGCGTTTGTCGATATTGCATAATTAATGCAATCGTATCAATTATGAATATCGTTAAAGTAGTGCTTGAGGCCAGAGTTCATGTTTTACGGAATGAGATGCTGAATTATCTCTTATAAATCTCATCTAATTGAGATTAAACAACTCTACATGTATCGAATATGATATAGTTATACTTACATGCATAGTGTCATGTAGCATATATCTTCTAAGTGGCCCCAATTTCAAATCCGATTGTAGGCGTCTTGCCGACAATTGTGAACTCTACCAAGATGCGAATTTATAATTACGTACCCCGATTGACTTGTACCTTACCTTTATAAGGAATTTAATTTCAATTAGATTATAAACATCTTGTTTAACAAGCGAGAACTCTGAGGAGTTCTTGTCTAACTTAATATTGATAATTTTATTCAACAGAACTTCACTTAGAGTCTCATAAGCTATGAGTAGATCTTATAATATCATGAATATTTAGATCATCGATAGTAACTAATCAACAAAAGAAAGATATGTAAAGATCTATGTCAACTTACACTAAATAATTCAAATGTCTTATACGGCAATAAGTAAATAAATATATTATACGATCACATAAAACATAATATAAATTTAAATTTAAACATGTATTATATACTATGATAGACTTGCGTATACATCGTGCGAAGATAAAATGATCATGCAAATAAATGTCTAATAATGGTTGAGAACACACAATCCATCTTCCGGATGACTTTAAATATTCAAATATTTTCATCCTTTCAGGCGAGTTAAGTTCCGGGAATATAGATATATGCCATGCATCATAGAAATCCTTCTACATATTTCGTATCTTATTTCGTTGCATGCTATATTATAAGTTATAAATCAAGAGGTTATCTTTTGTTGCTACTAAACATTTATAATTTTGATACCCTCCCAATGCAAAGTGTATATGACACTTTATAGTTTAGTTAGTGCTTTTAGGTACCAAATCTTTTGTGATAATTAACATTTAGATTGTTTACACATATCTACATTATATACTATAAGTATCATATTTGATTAGACTTGGTCTGGTACCTCGTTTATATATAGTGAGTTTTGTTTACTGATTGCGTCTTCTCTTTTGGCCATTGTGTATATATATCTACTCGCTTAAGGAGATAGATTTGAATCCTATATTGCTTCATTATATAGAGCTCTTGAATTCTATGTAATATTTATTTAATAAATGATTCTTTAATTTTGGTTCCATCGTATTCATGATAATTGAGATCTCATTATTGTCATGAATTTAAGTTGTAAAATGTCTTGAACATTAGAGGCTGCTTATTCATGATACATTCACATTACCTCTTACGGAGGTGATATTCCTCTAGACGCCACCGATGTCATATCTTGATAGTGGAACTATTTTATTTATGGATTAGCAGGAACCTCATTTCTATTTTAGTGTTTATTTGTATAAGACTACTATTCTTTATCTTAAGGTCAAATTTATTTGGTAGTGAACTTACGGTTTATATCGTCCATGATTCATATTTTCTCTTGAACTTGAGTTCATATTTATTCATTTTTGAGGATCATCAATATATGGATATTTTATGCAAAGATAAGTCTATTTTTAGGTTAATACTATTAACTTCCCGCCGATGTTAGAAAACATTGATGCTCTCCTTGATGAAAAATTACTTGATACAATTAATTTCAATTTAAATTTTCCATGTATATAGATGTACATACCTTACGGGTATAATAATCATTTAACGAGTCATCATTTTTTGCATAGTCACAGAGAATATATGATCTTGTAGCATAAGCTGGAGGGTGAAATATGGTTTTAATGAAACCAATGATATCGGGAGATTGTATAATAATTTGGCATAATGTGAACAAGTGTTACTACATGAGTGTAAACGTTCACAAATGATCGGTGGGGTATTGCATGTAATGATTCAACGTGCCTGTGATCTGACTAGGAGTTTACACTATGAAGCTCACGCAAATTCTTCAAACTTAATAGTTTATTGACTCTTTACTTGAGTCTCGATTAAATATTCAATTATTCTTTAGCATGTACTAGCACTAAAGGATAGGTAACCGGTTATGCCAAATAATAAAATTTCTCACAATTCTCGAACTTCGGTTTGACAAAAGTGTATTTTGATATTCTGCTTGTGTTTGTTATTGGGTAATAATATGTGGCTCTTCCAGGCCTTGATTGATTTTGCTATACTTTTGACAAATATTAGCTATTACGGGCTTCACTTGTTGTCTCGATGTGGTAGATAATTTGACAAATGTTTTTGAAACCGTTAGATTCACTTCAGGACTTGGGTAATATGGTGCATGTTGAATACATATTTTGGCCTTTTCGATCACATTGTTATCTCTTCCAGAGCATTCAATCAATTTTGCTTTAGAATATTGTAATAACACTCGCTTATTGTGTTATTAGATAAGAAAAATATTTCTTATCTTTTAGAATGGTATGAGTTGTTCTTTCTCCATAGACATATTTCTCCTTTATCCGTATTTGTTGAGTGGCGATCCTATTGCAAATTGAAAATCATACAGGTAAGTTCAGGAAGATAGGTGTCTTATGAGATGCTTAAATGCCAAATCTTTGTTTTGAACTAGCCTGAACATGTATAATCCTGACACCAACTATGATTAGGGAATTAAGTTATATTCCTTGAGGAAATGATATGTTGGCTCTTTCAGACACTCAATTAATTTTACACTACCTCGTATGCCCTCTGGCGGCTCGGGCAATTTCGTTAGTATGGTACTTAGGACCTATAATAGAATTATAGGCGGTAAATAATCAATAAAATTATATCCATTTAAGCGAATACGAGATTCTTCAAATTATATAGTCTTGGTCTCATAAGTGAGCTAAATGCAGTTTTGTATTCTTTTCAAAATAATGAGAGAAAATGATAGAAATTCTTTTTGAATATAAAGCCACTTAATTTAGATAGATGTCGATTAAGCCACTTGATCTTCGAATTAGTGATAATCGAAATCATGTTTATTGCGGATATATAACCAAATGTTCTTGGTGCTACATCAAAATCACCTTTGCAGAGCTAATTGTGATTATAATAAGGTGCAGCATCAATGGCAGGACATATATATAATGAATAATAGATATTGCATTGTTTCGTTAAATAATCAGTAATATAATCAGTGATTGGACATTATTTATCTTCCGGACAAGAATATATATCAAAATAATGCTTTCAAATATTATTAATATGAATATATTTCAAATGTGTTCGGATATGCGTGGTCTCCGATCACATATTAAAACAAGTGAGACTCGAATCAAATATGAAATATAATTATTAATAAATTTTGAGATTTAGGTCCAGTTTAGATGCAATCAATATTATTCACAAGTTTGGTGAAGCTAGTCTTTTTGGACTCGAAATACATCATTAGTAAATCATATATTATATATATTGTGATTCACATCACAAATATAATATCAAGTGTCATCAATAAATCTTGAGATTTAGTTATTTGATAATTTTCTTTTTTGCTCATATAAAATATATAAACCTAATGATTAGTTTCAATATATGTAATGAAATGCGTAGAATATCATCATAAAATCACTATTAATAATTAATCAAACTAATGCATCTTTTAACGCATTCATTATACTAGTAAAGAATTCGATATTAGATCACGAAGCTTTGTGTATATAAAAATATTCATAAATTGTGATATTAATATTTTTAGACATTATTGATTCTTAATTAGTCCGCTATCTCGGCTACCATTAAAAAAGAAAATAATGAATATCGTCGAATTATAATTAACGGATGATTACTTGAGAAATACTAGTTAATGAATTGGGATAATTGATATTGAGTATGAATAAACTCAACGAGTACTACTATTGTATAAATTATACATGTGTAATTGAGTAATTAAGTCATACATTATTACATTACTAGTTTATAAGTCATTTTAG